>JAMKQA010069743.1:0-24908 GCA_024699735.1 Posidonia australis | reverse complement strand
AATTCCACAATATAAAGGTAAAGGGGATCACACCTGAACTTCTAACATAGATGAAGTCCGCACTGTATCCAATATAAACCTGAGATTATTTGTTAACAACTTGATCTGCAGGAAATAGAATAATAATTTCAAGTTAACAGAAATATGAAATAAGGGAAACACATTGAAAATCATCAATCATGGTAGAAAAAAGGAAATTAATAAATCCAAGCAGCATGCATTTAACATTGAAGTGGACACTACCAAACCATTTACTGATAACCATCCAAGAAAAAAAAATTGGGAGTTGGTTGTGCAATTGGAAAGGAAAAGAGATTAACAAAAAAAGTTCAAAACCAATTAGATAATAAATGAATCGGTAAGATTATTAATAAGTCCTCAATAGAATCAACCTTCATAGAGCAAACAAATAAAGGATACAGCCCCCCACCCCCAACAAAAAGAAGGGACCACCGTCATCCAATTGTGGTCATAAGAAAAAAATAAAGAATATGGTTGCCTATCTCCTTTCCTACGAGAAACTCTGTTATAAACTTTATTCAACAATCACTACCATCATGCTCAAAGTGAATGGTTCCTTATTTTATTTTATTTGTTACAATGCTAATATAACAGAATCTTCCCTCAGTCCATCTCAGTACCTCACAAAACAGTTGCTTCAAATACGCAAATTACTTTGAAACTATGTAAGGGAAACCAAGTTTTTTCAAGTTTACGAAAGGCATAAAAATGTCCATCTCAGTACGCAAACAAAAATGCACATCAAGATCATCGGTGCCGTCGTGAGGAGAGGATCGGGGGACGTCGGGGCGGGGCCACGGCCCATGGGGGTGTTGGCTGCGTCGTTGCTTCCCGATGCCGTCGCGAGGAGGGAGTCACGGGAGAGAGTCGCCCGCTGCTTCCCAGTGCCGTCGCGAGGAGAGGATCGGGGGACGTCGGACGCTGGGACGGGGCCACGGGGGTGTTGGCTGCGACACTGTGGGCTGCGGGAGTGCGGGAGTGCAGTCTGTGGGTAAATGTTAGGTTAAAAACTTAAAATGTTTATATATATTTATATTTTATGTTAAAATGTTAGGATTTAGGTAAATTTACTTAATTACCCCCAGGTTAATGGGTTAACGGGTACCCGTAGTATGCTACCTTGACCCTGACCCACTAAATTTATGAGTTAGCGGGTGATGGGTTAACGGGTCAATGAGTATACAAAAGTTCTACCCTAATCCGTTCTTAACGGGTCGGATTGACTCAGATTAACGGATTATATCCGACCCAATTACAGTCCTACGGACATTTCTCATTTTCTATTGTGATAACTCCTGTTCCTCTACAACCCAGTTGCTGCTGGTGTCTACAGTCAACACCATGGTAGGCACGTTATTTTTAAAAAAGAAATACATTAAGGAAAAACCTACTGTATAGAATTTTTTTATTAGATATTTATAGATATATAATAAAATTTTCATTTAATCAAATAATCTTTGATCTAAAGATCAAAAAATTCAATACATTATGCTAAATATTAATCATTAAATTTTAAATTAAAAATTAACAATAAATATAACTCAAACAAAATAAAACTATAACACATTGTAAATTATCTTGTAGATTAAATGACTATATAATTAGACTTTATTTAAAAAAAATGCCTACAAGAAAATGTCCATGTCACCACCTACTGCTACAGGAACCTTTTTATCATTTTATATAATGTAAAATGTTAAAAAAAACTACCCAAATAAGATGGGTAAAATATATAGACTTCTGCCAAGTCCAAAGGGTTCATTTTTAAGTGAACCAGGGCTAGAAACGTAACTTCACGAAACATGGCAATCTATCCAGTCTCTCTCGGTCATTCCGGTCTGCATTCTGCAAGCACTCTCCTCCGTCGACATGGGGGGAGTCTCCCCTTTCCAACCGCCACCACCATTTGCTCATGCTTCCTTCAGCCTCAATTCTCACCTCCATCACATGCTCTCCTTCCTTCCTCTCTGCAAACACCCACCTTCTCCTTATGGATTTAAGACCTCTCAGTCGACCACACTGCTCTCACCTCTCAGACTTACCGCCCACCATGACCACCACTTCTGGTCGGCACTTCTGGCACGAGCACACGCAGACAACATGGTTGAGAAAATGCCTCCCAGAGAACATACCCATACCCATGTTGAGAGGCCTATGGATTCTGTGGAGATGGGAGATATGGAAGGTGGGTCTTCTTCTGTGAGGCCTTTGGGTGGCGGGAGGGTCGGCAGGAGGCTGAAGAAAGGTGGAGGTGGTAGCATGGTCGTTCGTGATGGAGTGGAGGGAGTTGAAGGTGGTATTCGTGGGAATACGTCGAGAAGCGAAGGTTATAGGAGGAACAGAGAGATGGGTTCCTCAGTGCGTCCACCTGTGAGGTCTAGGAATGAGCAAAATGAAGAAAGAGAAGATGCCCATGCTGAGAGATCCATGGATTCCATGCAATTGGAGGCAATGGGAGATGGGTCTTCCTCGACGAGGCGTTTAGATGGAAAGGTTGTCAGGAGGCTCGAGAAGAGTGGGGACAGTGGCATGGTGGTCGTTGATGGTGCCAATGGTAGAAATCATGTTAGTGTGCCTAGAAGTGATGGCTATAGGAGAAACATAGAAGTTGGTCCTTCTGTGCTTTCTACTGTGGGGTCTAAGAATGAGAAGACAAGAACCAATTCAACCACGGAAACTGGAGTGGATAAGAAGAGCAAGAAGACCAAGGCAAGTACGCCTGGGTTCGAGCTGAGAGTTGGGTTGGATATGTGCTCCAAGAATGGAGATGTGATGGGAGCGATTTCTCTGTATGATACGGCGTTGAGGGACAACACCAAGTTGGAACAATACCACTACAATGTGCTTCTTTATCTATGCTCTTCTGCAGCTGCAGGTGTTGTTCAACCTGGTAAAAGTGGAAGTGTTAGTAGTGGTAGCACTGGCAGCAAGCTTTATTTTGCTGAAGAAGACTCAAGCATCATGAATTCGATAGGTGAATACAAAAATGGAAAAGGTGTTCGAGGAGAATTCAACACTGAAGATACTGATCCACAGATCATGGATGGTTTAGATATTCAATCTGATGTAGCAAACAAGAAAATTTCAACAAAATATAAAATAAAAAATGCTTTCATTAAGATGGAGTTGCATTCTGCATCTGAAAAAGATATTGGCATGGCAACATGTAATAACGGTTCTTTGAATACAACAAATGAAAACACTAATGAAAATTGTGATGGTATTCATGTAGGGGAGGATGTCAAGAAATATGCACTCACAAGAGGGCTTGAGATCTATGAGAAAATTTGTTCAGAGAAAATCTTATTGAATGAAGCTGCTTTAACGTCTGTTGCCCGTATGGCTATGGCAATGAGCAATGGAGATATGGCTTTTGAGATTGTGAAGAAAATAAAATCTCTGGGTTTGACATTGAGATTGCGGTCATATGGTCCTGCTTTGTTCACATTCTGTAACATCGGTAATATTGATAAGGCCTTTGAGGTTGAGCAACACATGTTAGAGGCTGGGGTGTGTCCAGAAGAACCTGAGCTTGCTGCTCTCCTGAGAGTTAGCATTAATGCTCGTAGAAACAAAAAGGTTTATTACTTGCTTCAGAAGCTTAGGTGTAGTGTGAGACAGGTATCTCCAAGCACTGCAGAGCTGATCGAAGCATGGTTTAAGAGCTCAGCTGCTTCTAGAGTGGGGAAAAAGAAATGGGATGAGCAGCTGATAGTGCAAGCAATGGTGAATGGAGGAGGAGGCTGGCATGGTCTGGGTTGGCTGGGCAAGGGAAAATGGTCTGTCATTCAAACTGCTGTTGATGCACATGGTTTTTGTCAGGGATGTGGTGAGAAATTGGTTACAATAGACATTGATCCAATTGAGACTGAAATTTTTTTGAGTTCAGTTGCATCTATTGCTGCAAAGAGGGAGAGGCATTCCAACTTTCAGAAATTCCAAGTATGGACACCTACGTGTTTGACAAATTCCTTATTATCATTAATTTTTAGTAGATGAGAATATGTTTACATCTTGATAGTATGGTCATAATTCATGCATATCAGTCAAAGTTCATATATTGTCACCATAATACTAAATGTCAACGTGTATCGCTGAAATTTCGCTGATTCGTGTCCATTTTCAATTTACTGACATAACTTTGACACGATATCGACTTGAAAGTTTTCTAAACAAACGTGAATTTTTTTTACTGTGTTTCTACCGACATGATATCGACATACCGACATTTTGGCAACAAGTATGTGTTTTGCAACTTGCCAAAGTCCGATACAAATTGACAATTAGAACTTTGGTCGTCACTTCATTTTATACGAGCATTGTCAACCATAGATGCTTATATCAAAAATATTTTCTGACACATCAATTTCACTCTTTCTGGCAATCTTCTTTCAACTCCATTTTCAATTCATAATTTTCTTTTTCTACTTTTAAATGTCAGCTAGTTTTTCCCCTTTTCAGTTTCTTTATCCAGTTTTCTTCTTTCACAGCTTATTGCCAATTTTTTTAAATTTTTTCAAGCACCCTTTCTCTTTGCTGGCTAATTTTATAATGTTCTAAACAAACTTAACCTATTTAAATATGCCTAGTGATCTCCAATTTCTTTCCTATGTGCCCCGTTTTTATTGTGGAGAAAAATGCTAAAGTCAATGCGACCAACCGTTTTGTTTACCATCTGCAGAAATGGTTGGAATATTACGGCCCTTTTGAAGCAGTAATTGATGCTGCAAACATTGGTCTTTTCAGCCAAAGGCGGTTCTCTTTGACTAAGGTAAGTTGATTCCTCCTGGCATTTGATATTCAGTTATATTAGTAGTGTCTGATATTAAATCTTTTTTTTGTTTCAAAAAATATTTTAGGTCAATTCTGTTGTTAATGGCATACGCCAAAAGCTTCCCTCAAAGAAGTGGCCACTTATAATTGTGCATAATAGGCGTATATATGGAGGCAAAATGGATGAACCACCAAATGTGAGGTTAGTTGAGAAGTGGAAAAATGCAGATGCTTTTTATGCCACTCCTACAGGATCAAATGATGATTGGTAAGGGTTCCTAACTATGTAAGAATCTCTGATATGATCATTGTTTCTGTTACTGCCACAAATATGTTTTACATCAAGCAACATCAAATTCTGTTGACCCTCAGATATGCCTCAAACTAGAACTTTGATCCACCCATATGTCATTGCCATTTGTAGCTGAAAAGGGGTACGCAAATGTTACTAATAATTTAAGATTAATTTAATTTCATGATGGTGTACATTAGGTAGAAAAAAGGCCATGCTTAACTGGAAAGGGCTACAAACAGGTTTTGCAAGTTGTTGTTAGGAAAAGATTTGCTAGATATATGACGAGGTAAATAGTTATATTTTTTCAATATGGACAGTTATTTTGCTTCAGACAGTGACTGTCTGTGCTCAAAGTCTTTCTACTTAGTCAATTGGGTTTTATTTGTTTAAGTAGCAAAATGCTGCTTAAATGTAGGCAGATGCTATCATATATAAAGAAAAAGGGGAGGGAGACTATTTTCGAGTGTGAGATTTGAAATTTGGTCCGTACTGGTTGTAACAGTCACTTAACAAATGAAGTAAGCCTCTTTGGAGTCCTTTTTGTCTCCTTTTCCTGTTATCTACACTTGTGATCACATTTGTAAAATTCTTTCTAGTTTTAGCAGACTTATCTCCTTGAAAGATGATTTACTTGATTTCTTGTGCATGTTCTATACATTCAGATCCACTCAAAATTGTGAATTGTGATTAATTTTATTTAAGACCCTAGCTCTGCAAAGATTTTATAGGTAATAACATAAGGTTCAGGTATTGGTTGTATGCAGCAGTGAAGTGTAAGGCATTGATTGTGACCAATGATGAGATGAGAGATCATATCTTCCATGTTCTTGGAAATGATTTCTTTCCCAAATGGAAAGAAAGGCACCAGGTATGCACGTTCACCTTCGTTATGAATATTTGATCATTCAAGATTAGAGAGCTGATGTGTTGCCTGGTACATCACAGGCTGATATAAGCTTTCGTCCCTTCCTTCAAGCACGTACAGTTACAATGTTGAGAATCTATCAGATTATTGATGTATTGTTATTGCTAGAAAAGTTTAACGATTGGATGGAATTCAATTGATTTTTTTATTTCCCTACTTGTGAATTGTTTATGAGCATTTCATATAATTTTATGCATGTCTAGATATATTTGACAGTGATATCTTGTGATTGTCTAAGGATATGCCTTTTTTATTTATTTTGGAAGGTGCACTTCAACTTCAATGCTGGTGGCCCTCAGTTCAACATGCCCCCTGCCTGTTCTGTGGTTATTCAGGTTAGAAACTTAGAATCATGCGCAACTTTGTGATTGGGTTGACATGGATAAGGGGATTTTAGTCCAAAAATAATGATTTAAAAAAAACATGATAACTGCACATTTACCATGTGGTTTAGATTTTCCTTCACCATTGAAGTCTGGCACTACTAGATTAACTTCAGTTTGTCATCCTATTGCTGCTAAAGCACAAACATGGAATTCCATTGCTTAGCTATTACTATTTTCTTCCTTGTATTTTTGTAAAACGAACAAGAAAGGCATAGGATGTATCTTTATTTTTAATCATATACAGTTTCCAATAATTGTATTGGGATGGACGTTAGTGAATTATATTGAAAATACAAGGAAGAGAATGAACCAAACAGATGTGAAGATAATTTTGATGCTTTTATGGGGCTGTGCGTAAAGTAGAACTAATGCATTTCTCATAATTTCAGGAATCACAGAAAGGCCACTGGCATATTCCCATTTTATCAGAGGAAAAATCAGAGGTTGGAAGAAGTGGAACGTGGTTATGTGTTACACGAGGAACCTCACCTGCATCATGTCAAGAATTACCACCTTCCCATAAAGGTACCTCCTCTGTCATCGAACTCTTGTCTGAAAGGCATTAAAGCATTTTTTTTATCCTTGGGTCTTGTTAAAAATTTATAGTGTCTGAGTTAATAAGACTGGATGCAGCAATTTTACAGAAATCGCTAGTGATTTTTGTTCTGCTTAGACTGTTTTAGCCTTTTTTTAAATTTTTATTCTTCCTGTACTAAAAATTTTCTAATTTCATGTCTCTAAATACCAATACTCTGATCCCTTCAAAAATACTTTATATGCTTTATGCTGATATCCTTCCACTTTCATGCATATGACGTCGATGGTGCATCATAGCATCATGATATTTCATGACATGTTAGTTGTCCAGACTTTTTGCTCAGTGATGATTATCTATAAGAGTAAATCCAACCATATCTCGTGGTACTCTTCCAAATCCAACTGCAACTCAAGGTTTAGATTTTCACATTCCAAATAATGCACTGAGCTTATAAATATTGTGTGTGTGTGTGTGTGTGTGTGTTGGTGGCGGTAGTGGTGGTGGTTGGGAGGGGGGTTTGGATGGTTAGGGTAAGAGGATCAAATTATGCATGCATATTAAGTTCTCCCTTTTCTGTATAATAAGCACGTTTGGTTCTCTTCGAAATACAACAGCACAACTTTCTTTACTTGAATTTGTTTATTTGGATACACTATCAAATTTTAATGTTGGTAACTTATCATTTTGATGCAAACGAATCTTGAATTTTAGCTCCATAATTCGGAATCAGTGTCCCCACTTTAAGTGTGTTTGGATAGGTTGTTATTGATCAAGATTACCCTTTATCTTATTCAACTAGTATTTGCGTATAAGATTATAATCCTAAGTATCTTTTGTTCCTTCATCACTCCATTATGTTTTCCAGATATCATATTCAAAATATGCTTCTTGCATGTAAGTTGTTGCTGGCATTTCTATGATCCAACCTACCACTAGAATAGAGTAACTAGATATTTCTTATACTCTGAAACAGAACGCCCAAGTCGCAAATCAAAAGCCACTGATACTGCCTCACGTTCTCAGTCGACCCTCAGAACTTCGATAAATGCATTGGCTTCTAAGAGGGGTCCAGAGCAGGAATTTGTTATGTCTGCTCTTGATGCTGCAGAAAAATTTGCCGGCCAAGTCATCAATTTTGAGATTTAGAGCAGTAAATTTCTTTCGTATCATACACAACCTGATACTGCGTGAAGTAATTTCGCGAGCTTTCTTGCTTTCTTATGATTACTGGGCAGCATGTGCCAAGCGTCAAGCATCTCTCTCTTAATCAGAAATCAATTCGGTCAGAATGTGGCAAAGATGCCAAAAAGACTGTTGAACTGCTGCCGAGTAATTTAACAATGACGGCTTTCACAAGCCTTTTATCGAAGTTGGGAATTTATTCATCATTAACAGATGTAAATATTGTGAGACGTACCATACAGGGTGGTAACTGGCGGAATTTATGTTCAATACTTCCATGGCATATGTTGTAACAGTACTAGTTGCTCCAGCAGTAAATTCTAGTTGGGGTTCTTGTTCGATAATCCCAGTGGTGTATGCTGTAACAATATTGGTTGCTCATGCAGCAATTTCTTAGGGTGTGCTTGTTTAGCACAGATTCAGCTCCCAAGTCCCAACGCAGCATGTGCTGATTCTGTGAAAAAATAGGCAAATACCAGGATTTATTCCATGATGGAATTGTTTCCCAGAATCGGTTAGCTCAGGAGAGCTGAGGGAAGACTTGGAACGTCATTGCCCTGGTCGCTTGATGAGCTAGTCGTTATGGTTGCAGAGGAGTTCAGGTGGTCCTCTGAGTCTTTAGTCCCATCTTATAGGACAGGAGTCACCGGGAGGTGATCGGGAGGAGAAGGGGTTTGCCGTCGCGATGACGATGGACACGGAAGGGAGAGAGATTCACATGGGAGACTTCCCCGCGTCGTCGGCCACGGCCAGTCTTCTTATCTATCGAATAAGAAGAAGATAAATAAATGGAAGACGATCAACATGACTGTAATGCATCTTGTATCCGTGTTTTTTCCCTGACCAATTTGTAGCTCCAGTGACTGTAGCTAAGGAGTAGATGTTACCTTGGAGGTGGTATATTCGTTGGTAAAAAGATATTTCTGCCGTTAACTTTCTATCGGTATTACCGTAATAGTGTTGATTATTTACCACCAATGTTATCCTAGAGGTACTCACCATCTTCTGTCGATATTAGTCCTCTATATTTTCTGTCCATTGTCTTCTCTCTCTTTTTTTCTCTCCCTCCTGTCCTCCACCAATGGCGTCGACAACTTCAAAATGGAGAATCTTAATGAGGGTGGTGGACGTGTTGCTCCTTATTGTCTCCAAAACTCTCCTCAAGGTAAGTCTGACATTGGATTGGGTTTAGATTCAGAATCTGTGAGTTTGGATCGTTAAACTATGGATCTGAGTTCTAAGAGTGAGATCTATGAATCTATGGATTTGGACGTGATAGATCTGTTCATTTATTGAGTAAGGTCTGGGTTTAAAATACCAAGCTTATGGATTCAATACATATATAATATATTATATATTAAAAACCCTAAGGACTAAGTCTTATAGTCGCCTCTAACCTTCTCCAATAACCTTATATTCTTGAAACTTGTTTCCACTTTTCCACTTTCAAAATCCAAAACCGTAAGGACTAATAAGCCATACAACCGCCTCTAGCCTCCAAAAATCTACACGACATCACAATTAAACCCTACGACAACTGCCTCCTCCTCTCCCATCAACCGTGTCCTCCTCCCCTCTCCCTCCTTTGCCTCCCCCTTCCATTACGTCCTCTCCTCTCCACTACGTTATCCTCTCCACCACTGCCACCACCTCCTCTTCCCCCCTCCACCTCTCTATGGTTGCTATCGAGCATCACCCCCTCTTCCTTCCCTCTTCGCTGCATTGTCCACTCTAGCACCGTAGGCACCTCCCCCCCCCTCCCTCGGCTCCTTTACTTCTCTACCGTCGTCATCGACTGTCACCTTCTCATCTCTACTACTACCACGTGTCCTCTCCACTGTTATTGCCTCCTCTTTTTCCATAGTTCATTGTTTATTTATGTATTTTGTACAAGTTGAAAATATTTTAGCCTTATCATCTTGCAATCTTGGTTTATCGCAATAGTATGTTGTGCTAGTGATTATAAGGTGCATTTTAATAACGAGGACATAAGAGTGATGTTCAACTATCAATGGTTGTACACTAATCACGAGGAAGTATGGTTGTTGTATTAGTATCATGTAGGAATTAGGAATGCTGTGAGTTTACTATTCTACAACAAAGGCATGAAAAAAAATACGTTCTTTTCTCATTATGAATAATAAAATATTGCTTTTGAGAAATAACAAGTTACAATGTTTTCTGTTTAATTTTTTCATTACAATGGTTATCTTTCTGGATAGCTACTAAGCGCAAGGATTAGGATCATGGAATTATTACCTATACCGCTTAATGATTTTGCAAGTTACAATGAAAGTTACCCTTCAAAAAATATAGTTTACAATTCTGCTTTTAGAGGGGTTGTTGTTGCAAGGAACATGTTGAATGGCTAATCGAAGGTTTGCTTTGATACTTATAGGATGCTTCCTATGACATTTATTAGTCTATGTGAAATCTTAAGTGTACAGGTGCTTCTCAAAGACAATAGGTGGGTATGTGTAGAGGAACAAATGTGTATATTTATCCAAACAGTAGCACATGGGTAAAAAAGTCATGATTTGCAAGATAACATGCAACACTAGGGTTAAACTATAAGTAAATACTTCAATTGAGTATTGCAAACGATAATAATTTGGACTCTTGATGTAATATGTGTAAAGGAAAGTTCAATGTCAACTCTTAAGCACATTGTTGAGTACATGAGAAGGAAATACTTCTTTTTCATTAGTGTCCAATGACTATACACTACTGTATAGTCAACATGGTTGTATATCAATTGTTCACTCTTTGATTCTTCGCGTATAATTGATATGAATTTTTTCTTTCTTTTTTATTTTTTCCTACCCACATTACAACCGTAAAATAACAATATAATGGTAGTTGATCATTTATGTAGAGTTTATTAATTGTATACTAGTATATAACTCCATTTTAATGTTTTTTTTTCTAAGATGCTATCAAATCTTTGGATGAAATGCACATCCAGTGTATTGTGTCCAAAACAAAGCAAATGAAATATAGACATGGTAGAAAGTAGAAACCCTCATCACACCACTCCACGCGTACAGTTGATTGATTTTGTTAACGAATTGTCAATTAGAAACACTAAAATAGTGTTTGATAACATGCTTACAAGAGAACAAATTGTCCATAAGTAGCATTTTTTTTAAAACTAACCTTTGGAAACAAACATTTTTTAAAGTCTTTGTGCATAAACTAATGTATTAAAATAATCTAACATAAAAAATAATATTTAAGTGAATTTCATTCCTCCACACTCAATTAAATCCTCTTTTTTTAATAGTTCCATTCACCTCTTTGAATTGATTCCGTATTCAGTGATTCCTGGACTGCTGCTTTTGTACCAAGGGTGGTCCCCACAACGTTTACCAAACAAAACCTAAGTGCCCTTCTTTTTAAAAAAAGTGATGATTTTAACCCTTTAGGACCTGTATTCAATCATGTGAGCTTCATCCATAGGATGGGATAAAGAACATAAAAGCAGTTTCATGTCATGGTAAACCAGTTGCCTCTCCAAACCAGTTACAGATGACATATACCGGCTGCAAAGTTACTTTTTTACAAGCAAGAACAGGCATTTGGAAGGAGAAGTCGACACACTATAATCGGTCTGATGTGGCCCAGGACTTAGCTCGACTGCACACTGTACAAGAGTTCAAGTGCTAAAGTCAGAAGAACCCAAATTAAGTGTTTCATGCTCACTCTGCATGATTATTTCTTTTCCTATTTACTCCTAGAGGAGAATGTACATGACTAAAATTACAAGATAATGGATAAAAAAACGTCAAGAAAGAATATTATATGACATACGGAGACAGAGAGAGTGTCTGTGAGTGCGGGCGCGCGCGTGCGAGAGAGAGAGAGAGAGGAATCATTTTAGAAAGACCAACCAAAATAGATAAAACCTATTAAAAAGTCCAAAATAAGCACCTAAACCCCAAAATTTACAAGCTCCGAGTCTTACTGATAGCAGATTTATTTTGCTTTGATTTGGCAATGCTAAGAAGATCACCAAACAATTTATCCTCTGCCTTTGACGGCCTCAAAGGCTGCTGCTGCTGCAGAGTAGGAGAGGATGAGGTAGGCATCTGAAAGGGGGGGTTTATATTCATTTGACTGTGATTGCCTTGCAAGGAAAGCCCATACATCCTCTGGGAGATTTCATTTGGGCTTGCATAAGGATATGCAGGCATACCCTGACTATAATACTGAACCATGGGCTGCTGACCATATGCATAACCACGCATCTGATTACCCTGCATTTGTGGCAGTAGATGCATACCTGCCATCTGCCCACCCTGCACAGGGTAGGAATATTGACCCATCATCTGTCCACCCTGCATTTGCATGGGATAAGAATTAAGGCCTGAATACTGGGGATTCTGCACTTGCTGGGGATACATTCGTCCAAGCTGAGTGCCCTGCACCGGTAGCACTTGCGAGTTAATAGGTATATCCACCTCAGTTTGTTGAATTTCCCATGGTGGAGGTGGAAGTGATTCCCCACCTTGACCGTTTACTCCTGCTAACAACAAGAGATTGGAATATATTAAAACAGATATAGGCATTTTTTATGAATTTTTTTCTTCAAAAGTTCCCACATTCATAGGCTTTTTTATAATTGACAGATTCGCTTACCAATATTTGGCGGCTGCTGCTGTGCATTCAAACTCTGAGAAGCTTGCCCATTCCATGTAGTGCTTGCAGGGTTCAATTGGGATCCTTGAGCGTAATGTGCTGGATCACATTGAGATAACATAGAGTTTGAGACACCACCATTAGAATACAAAGCAGGCTGCTGTGGCTGTGACATTGCAGGGTCAGCAGTGGTGGGATGCATTTCAGGTGCAGAATATGATGAATACGGATTTAAAGAACTTGTAGAATTGCTACTGTTAGCATTATCATTTTGAGCAAACATATCCGCAAGAGCCAACACATTTTGATCGGATGCAGAAATGGCAAGAGGTGCACTGATGGGAACAATGGCCAATGGATTCTCTGATGTCTTTGTGTTGAAATCATCCCCACTGAGAAGGTCCATCTGAGGATCCATCTTTACCAAAGCAGTTTTTGATCCGTCTTTTTCACTAGATGGTGGAGCAGGCAGTAGTAACTGCTCAAAGAGAGGTTTACTTGTGCTTGCACTTGTACTAGACCTGCAACAAAATTAAAATTGCATTTTCCTGTCAGCATAGGTGATAGATACGAAGGCATCGAAATGCAAGTTAAAATAACAGGTATTCTTTAGTCAGAAACATATATATAAATAATAATAAAAAGACATTTCCATCATGCATGTACATGAATCCTGAACTGATACAAGTAATTTGTTAAGGGGTGGGTAAGAAAAGTGGCTGTTTGATCTAAATATATATTTCTAACGACAAGCTGGATGTAGAGGGCTAGCCTTGGCACAACATTAAGGTTGCTCCATTATGAACTAGAGTCTAGAGTGCATGGGTCTGAGTCATGGAAACAGTCTGTTGACATCCAGGTAAAGCTGTGAATATACGGACCACCCTAGTTTCCCACATTGGTGAGATCCTCATGTATGCTTGTCCATTTTACAAGCTAAAATTGCAGGCATATTTTTTTAGCAAGCATTCACATTGCTACTTATTAAACAGCTGCATGTAGAGGGCTAGCCTTGGCACAACATTAAGGTTGCTCCATTATGAACTAGAGGGCATGGGTCTGAGTCACGGTAATAGTCTGTTGACATCCAGGTATAGCTGCAAATAAATGGACCACCCTAGTTTCCCACATTAGTGAGATCCTCATGTAGGCTTGCCCTTTTACAAGCTAAAATTGAAGGCATACTTTTTTAGCAAGCATTCACATTGCTACTTATTAAACAGCTTGTACAAATAGTGCCATTCTAAATTATGTTAACCTAACTGAAATTCCATTTTCTATGAAGCATTTACCTTGGTGCTTTTATGGGGGGAGCATTCTGCAATTGTTTCGTAGAAAAGCAATATGTTTTACGGGTGGCATTAATTACTGTAGAGTTCTGTTACAGTGGGAAATGTTGCTTACTACCATTCATATAAGAATGAAATCCACAGAAGTTTGTTCTATATTGACACAGTTGATTTAACTTGCCAATAACCTACCTAGCAACTAGAGTAAATTTTTGGCACCCAAACAGAAACAAGTATAGTTTTTATCACACAAAAAGACAGCACTTTACACAGGTGATGAATCTTAATTCTTAAACTTAACACAGAAAAATCAGGCATGAATTACCTCCCATTTGGCTGAGTAGAAGCATTATGACTTTTGCCTGAGTCACCACCATCTGCTGGAGCAGGGGAGGGTTCTGGTTTCTCCACTCGAACAACAATCCCAGCAGCAATGGCATCATGCTTAACAAGCACTCGCTGTAGATCATCATTGAGAGCTAGACCTTTACCTAGTAGCTCCTCATCTCTATAGAACAAACAGAATATTAACAGCTAAACAATCCCAAAGACTAAGATAACTGAGATACTCTGCAGCAGAAAAACCAAACTGATCTTAGAACTCAAGCATGATCAAATAATATGAAAAGGGCAGCTTCCAGTGGCATGCTTTTACAGGACCTAAAGTACGATGGAAAGAGGTGTAACATTTTACTTTTTGGCTCTATTTGTCTCATATCCATTCCCAAAATTGCCAGACATTCATATTGTTGCAAACAAAGAGAATAGGACAATAAGTTCCCCAAATTGCCAGACATTAAAAAAAGAGTTAATTTTATCTCTCTACCCAAGAGGTAAAAATTGTTCATTTTTCTATTTACAAAAGTAAATAATAAAATAAAAGGATTGAAATTTAGCATCTTGAGCATTATAAAGTTTTTTTTGTTTCAAAAATAAGGTAGAAGCAAATGTTTGTTTTGCATCAGTCTACTCCAGCAAATCTTCTCTAGAGGTACTTACGAAGTTGTATTTACGAGATGCACAACTCTTTGCTTGTATGAGTGACACTGTTCAACAAGATCAATAATTACTTCTTGTCTTAGTGCCTGCATCACAAATGCACCAATTTCTTAGCAAATGAAAGCAAAATGTCTCAGCATGTCAACATTGTCCGTTAAAAAGTGCTAGGTAATTTTCTGTCAGAAAGCAGCAATATGCAAACATAGACATATCAGACAGTGCTTTTAAGACCAAACTGACTGGCTGGTTCATTTTCGTTGGAGTGAAAAATGGGCCTAAGCCAGTACAGACATATGAAAAGAAGTTGTGGACTCTGGTTCAAAGAGCATGAAAAATATCTGACCCAGTTAAAGAATGAACTCTATGGTGACCACACTATTAGTCTGGTTCTAAGTCATGTTGTAAGGATAATCCTAAGCTCCAATCTCAAATTAAAGTTTTATCATAGCCAACACAAGAGTTTTTGTAAAAAGCACTGCAATACACTAGCTTGTGTGGAAATATGTATTAGGATCCAATCAAAGATTAAAATGCATTCCTTAAGTAAATCTATATGCAAAAGGAACTGGACCAAAGTTTCTTTTGAGAAAAAAGTGTCTCACCAACATCTTGCCGATGAAAGATGTGAAAAAATGCTACACTGACAAAATGACAAAAACACAATAAAACTGGCATAGATGAAACTAGATCATAGAGCCTTGTAATGTCAGAAAAATGAACACGATACTTCGTTCAGCATGTGACTACAGATCTTGTTTTCAGGTATCAACAATTGAACACTAAAGTTTTATCCAACTTGTTTGTTTAAGCTTTAAACACAATGGCAAGGTTATTCCATTGTGATCTTGAGGTCACCAGTTCGAATCCTCGAAAAAGCATCTCCACATGTGGGGGTAAGGCTGCATATTAATGGACTCTCCTCATTATTCCAAATTGGTGGGAGTCTTGAACATTGGGTTTACCCTTTGATTTTCACACTTTAGTAGGCCATAAAACTCACCAGATTTATTAGTTTTGTCTTATTTTATGATTTATTTAATATATCCTGTACCAGAGCCATCATAAACTAGCTTTACATTGTACGTTCAATGCTTATAGGAGTAGGCTATCAATGGACCAGGGCCATCCCATGGTCCAGGCCCAAGACATTGAACCTACACTTTTGGGCCAAAGACCCAATATGGCCTGGCTTGAGCCCTATTTGTGACATTGGACTCTATAGGCCCAGTCTGGCCCTTTTCAAGGCCCTTTTTGTGCTTGTTTGAGTGGATCAGGCCAGGTTTAGACAATAACTTTTTAGAATAAGTTGTGACCCGTTTAAGAAAAAAGGGCCTAACTGGATATGATGTTTATAATGGTTTCAAAAACATTTTAATATCAGACTAGGATCCAAACAGTCAACCTGATTTTACATGACTGGTTCTACAAATTCACGACCATTATCAACAATTTGCACTTTGCCGGTGCACTGACATCACTGTTCGATTTTAAAAACATTGCATCCAGCACTCAATCATTACAAAAGGAAAATCATAAGCTAGATGAGAAAGACTTCCAGACAGGAATATAAGAAGATACATGTGGAGTACCTCTTTGTTTGCAGGATCTATTGCATTTAACATCTCTGCAAGAACGTCCATTATCCCACGTGCATTTTGCATTTCTGTCAAGCTGATAAAACTTAAAAGGAGCAATTAATACAAAATATATATTCTCATTCAGTAAAACAGAACAATCACTGGTTCAATTATTTGCAGTTGTTTCAATGCATGCACTGGATATTAGGAATATTGCCCAGCTAAAGAATAGTGGATTAAAGAGCAGGCACTAAGACACTCCATAATCTAGTGGTCATCATGCTTTTTGTTTATTGTTTTTCTTGAGTTTTCCAAAAGATTCTTTTCATTGATCAATGATCACTCATCGATAAAAATATTGGTCATCTCCTCTCTTTGAAAAAATCAATCAACTGGCTAGGCAGATTAATTACTTTTAAGAAAAGTTAAGCTTGGTTGGCGATCAGGTTGTCCAATCATAACAAGTACCGATTATCAATTATCTAAAGCTTGGACATCTCATCCCTAGATCTCAACAATGAATTTATTTTTTAATTATTGAGTTCCGATCTTCATATCCCACACATCAACCCTCCCCATCACCCCCACATTGGTGGGAGCCACTGTGCACTGGGTTTGCCCTAAATCTCTGTATTGAAACCGAGATATTGTCGTTTCAGAAACCATACAGTAAGGTGTTAACAAGAGAGGCCTGTGCGGAAAGGATCCAACAAGTGAGATATGTGGCTGTCATGAAGATAACAAAAAAGATAATATGCTAAAATAGATGGATGCTCCATCCAATCACTCTGTAAATCTCATCACAGAACAAGAAAGATATGTTTATGTACCTTAAAATGGCAAAATCAGGACCAGATGACTCAGGAGCATCTTGACGAAAATCAGGACTGCGCATGGATTGTGGATAGGATGTTATGGGCTGTGACTGTGGGGGAGTAAATATGGGCACATGGTTCTCAGTTCTTTGAAGAAACACTGAACCAGACCGCTGAGATAAACAACATAGAATTATCATCATATTAAGCAGAACTGCAGTAGCATTCAAAATGACTACAAACTCCCAGCCCCTAAGCATGATGATAAGATATTATTTCTAAAAAAAACATGATTCATTTATCAATTCAATAGCTTGTGATCCAAATACAAGATCAAAACCCCACCAGCAACTCCTGATATGCTACATAATATTGCGGATACTGTGCCCTTGGACCACCAAATGCTTCTTGCCAGGTATCTATCAGAACAAGTATCTTCTCCTTGACATGAAAATCAGGCTGTGTAACAATTACATAAAGTTACATATAAATACTTAAAATAGTTGAGTATGCTACATTCAAAGCTAGAAATGTATTTTTATAGTGCTTTTCTCACAACCTTCTTTTTCACTATCTTCACCATTTCATGTGGTATATCCTTTTCAGCAACATGCATATGGACAGTGTCACCACAATTTTTGATGAGTGTCTCCAACAGCTGGAGTATGGCAAGGAAATAAATATGTAAAATGTTATTGACATATTACTATATAACACAATATTGATGTACTACTGAGCATATCAGAAAGTGTGAATAAAGAAATACTGAGCATAAAAAATCAGGAACATGACAATAGAAATTTAAAAATGGTGCTGCCTCTTAAATCGAGCTTGTATATCTTAGAAATAAAACAGGTGATGCTGAAATAATTAACAGACAAGGTTGTCATATAACCTGCTTACATTATCTTCATTATATGTTGAGAAAGATTTCGTGGTATAGCATTTACTATTTGAATTTTCAATCACACAAATAGTACTAAAACAAAATTCCAAGAGTTTTTTTTCTTTTGAACAGTATCATATTAACTACAAGAACAACATTGACAGGTCTACAACACCTCATTGCACCATGTGAGTCGGTAAAATGAACCCTTCCACTCCATTGAGATTAATCCACATTAACCATTGTCTAGGAAAACAACTCTGAATTGCCAATTAAAGGAAACTAGTTTTGCAGTGAATCAGGACAAGGTCATTGGAAAAGGCAAGGGAAGAGATACTTTTCTGTTGGAAGGCAACAGTTTTCCTTCGTTTTCTTTTTTGAGAAAGAGGTGGGATGAAACCAATATTATTAAGTAATCATCCAGAAATGAAGAGATAGAACCATAGGATATACAAAGCAATCAAAACAGGAAAAGCTCTCCAAAGCAGCAGCTCCAAAAGCAATGATGGACCCAAAACAAGCAAAGCTCTAGACACTAACCAGGACGCACTACACACTATCTTTGAAGATGATTGCATTGCTGGAAAGCTAGCTGTTCCAGCACACTGAGTGGATTATCACTCCCAGGATTTTCAACAAGTTGTAGGCTTTCTTAGAAAACTTAATCAGCCGAAAGAGCTTTTGAATTTCCTCCAGAGACTCACAGCCAAAAATTGTTTCTGCATGCCACCCTCGTTCAGATTTCCCAAGTCCTTAACCACACTGCAAAAAGTTGCTTCTATGATTCCTCCATTTCATCACAAAGAGTGCAATGCAGGCAGTGTTGTCCTTTCTGGACCAAGTGTGTCGCCTATGTAATGTTGGACAGAGTCGACATACAACCATTTGGGATAGAGTTCTTTTATCTGGTTCAATCTGTAGCAAGGTTTACACAAGTAACTGGTCAACTTAGTGGACAAGGATTTTGAGATGTGGGTGGAGCAAAACTGGAGGAGTAGGTGACACAACTATTAGTCTATTCTGGAGTGCAATATTTAGCAGAACAGTGTTGGCCTGTGGATTATGTATTTGAAAGTAGTGTGGCAGTGTATTTAGGAAACTTTAAGAGTTGTTTTACTGTCATTACATCTTTGGGGCAATAAACAAGGAGAGACAAAATATCATTAGAACACGATACTGACCCATGCCAATATATGATTGATTCGGAAAGAAAGAAACCAAAATATTAGAGACAAAGTACATGTATCTGGATCACATCACCGCATTGTTACATCAATAAATTGGAACTGTCCAGGCGATAGCTGAGTTAGACTAAAAATAATGAATAGACTTTTCCAGTTCAGTTTGAGGAAAAACGCTGGCTTATCCATTAGGTGATATATTTGGTGTTTTGATGATTGTGCTCGTTTTTTTGCATGTGGCTTTCAGTACCTTTTATATGTTTATGATATTTGGTGGTGATCCCACCTTTGTGTTTTACTTCCTGAGTTCCCGTAACTCTTTCTCAGCCAAGCTTGGGCAGAATAGCAAAGTAAGTACATGTATTGGTATAGAATAGCTTGTACGTTATCAATTGATAGTGAGAGAGCCAAATCAAGATAAATGCCAATTCTTATTACTGGCAGAAACATGCGTTAATATTATTTACCAATAATCAACGTTATTCATTTCCACTGCAGTTCCATTCAAGGTAAACCTGGCTTACCCATTAGGTGATATTTGGTGTATTCTGTTCTTTTTCTTTTTCGAATTTTTTCATATGTGGCTTTCTGTACCTCTTATATGTTTATCAATGATGTTTGGTCAACATCCCACCAACTTGATATAATTTTACAGTGACCAACAAATATCATCTGCAGTACAGTTGCTGACAAGAAAATAACTTCTGAAACATGTTCCACACTGGTCCTCGTGTGGCCTAATATTAGATAAAACTACAACATGTGCCCATGTAATCATTCCCCCTAAAATATCAATTCAATATTTTCCAACTGCTTCCATCTTTTGTGAAGGAAACTGAAAGTCCATATCCATTAACTAGTCTTCACTTCTTAAAAAATATATACTGCTTAGAAAAAAAATCATGTGTAAACAAGTGTCACAATTCAAAGCTAATGTCAGTGCACTAGACAGAAAATAGTACTTACTGTTAGAGTGAGAAGCTGAACTTTTGGGCTCTTACTATTAATTCGCCTTTTTAAACTTTTCACAACCTCTTTCACTTGCCTATTGCAGAAAACAATAATAATAAGAAGTTAAAACACTTGAGATTTCATGGAGGTAAAGGACATCAATGTATGAAAGCATAACTATATATAAGCACCGATGTTTTTAAAATAGTCATGCAGTTAAATACTAAACAGGTAATTAGGGGCCAGTGATTGCTTAAGCATTAGGTAGGTGTTTAGTTGCCACTTTGTTTTGTACCTTGTAAGCCTTTGAAAGTAAAACAAGATTTAAACAAAAGGAATAGAAAGTAACACAACTACAAAAGGTACACATAATATGTATGCAAATGATACATAATAAAAATACTTATGTACCTAGTTAACAATACAGTATAATCAGAATAGCTATATTGATTGATCATGTTGAGATGCCTTGAATCCTAAACCAATCTGTTTGTCCTCAGTCAGTTTCACAGTTTTGGAGGCTTAACATGACAGATCACTTTGCACGGTTTAGAATGAGGATCTCACTTGTCGATCAGCAAGCCTTTGTCGCGGGGGGGGTGTATTTGTTGATATTGTTTCGTACTCGTCTCCTCTCTTTTATAACCCTATTTTCTCCATATGGTAAACAGCGATCCATCGCTGCCTACGAACATAGTCCTTTTGGGTGAAACACATAAATCTATGTTTTCATTGCATGATTGTTTGTCTCTTGCTTGATATCAATAGTACCATGATACCATTCGCATCAGCAATGATCCACAACTAGATGAGAATATGAGATAATTCAATTATCAACATCTAACATGGTTCCTCCATCAAATTTGTTTAGCTGGTTGCAAATCACAATTGCAATCCAAGCCAAGGAATGATAACTTCAGGAACATGCAACATGCTAAATGGAGTCTTTCCATTTCCAATCATATATTTCATCATATAGCTCAAACACATTGTGAAATCTATTTGTGCATGTCTAATCTTTTGGTGAAGACAACAGAAAATGGGAAAAGAAGCTTGCTGATGCACTCAAAATACTTTGTTGTGATTAAATCTACATTAGAGGAAAGGTTAAATAGGTAAGTCCAACATTGCTTACAGAGTCAAAAGTTATTGAAGTATGTAAGCTTCAGTCCTACCATTCCAGTAACTTCAACTAAATCATTTTTTGCTTTGTTTTGTGGGTCACTATATGAGGCAGGAATGGGCTAGTAAATTCCAGAGGCTGGTTGCCTATACTAGACAAAACTGTATACTTTTCCTAAGATGCCCAGCTCGAAGTGTTGCAATTAAAATAAGGGCCCGTTTTTGATGTGGAAAAAGAGACCTTAGAATGAAAAAGGAAGGGAAAAAAAGAATTCTTGGAAACTTAGGAGGAGAACAAAAATGAATTCCTAGAAATTTACCTTTCCTTTGACTCCACGAAATTATCTGTACACAGGTGGGGAATAAGATAACTGAATTCCCTTTCAGTACCACCAATGGTAGGAGAAAGAAAACGAAAAGAAAGGCTTTTAAGCATGTTTATGGTATGTCTTGAAAAGGCAGGGGATGTGCACCCCAATCAAAAACATGCACAAACACTAGAATTTTTGGAGCACTTTGGGAAAACGAATTCTTCTCCTTATATTTCCCAATTCGGATTGTATATCACTGGGAGTATAGAAGCTTTGGGACCTAGTACAGTGGTAACACCAATAACCACAACATCTGGTTAGTATTGCCCACTATATATCACATACTCGTTGCATACCGGACTACATCATACATGCTATAACTTGTAACACGATACAGAGAACATTAAAATGCCGGAACGCACTCATGCTCATAAATCAAACTCTCCCCATTAACAATACCAATCTGGTGTCCAACCAAAAACGTTCCTACCACAATTCAGTCAATCACATGCTTAAAACTCCTTTCCTAATCAACATCTGTGGTTGTATAGGACGATCAAAGCTATAAAAACATCTTTTTCAAGCAAACAAACTACAGGGGGTTGAGCAGCAAACAGTTATCACCTGTTTCTCAAAAACCACCACTGAAAATACCAAATAATTACCAGTCAAAATCCAAGTTCCAAGTAGAAAATACAAAACCAGAAGAAGAAGAAGAAGAAGAAGAGAAACAAGGAAATAGAACAGTGCAACACCATAATCCCATACCCAGGGTCGCGATTGAGCACGTCGCAGATATCAATGTTCATCGCCCAGTCCGGGCCGATCAACCCCTCGCTCGTGGCCCGATCAACCAGACCACTCCCCATCACCAACCTCAAAACGCAAGAAAACCGCGAGAATCCTCCCCACCCCTCCCACCTCTGTCACTCTCCCAAAGCCACACCAAAGCCCCAGTTCCCAAGACCACCAGGAGCCAGACCAAGCCCTAGCAGGGAACGAGGGGAATAGGAGGAGGAGGAGGAGCGGGCGGTGGTGGTGATCGGTCGGTTTCTACTGGAGCAGCGCCGAACCGCAAAAAGGGGACAAGAAAAGAAAAGATAGAGTTTTTTTTTTTCTTTTCTCATATCTCTCTTTAGTTTGTTTTGGATGGGGGAAGGGAAAAAAATCAGGAACGTTGGTTGGGCTGATGGAAGGGAGACGCATGGATGGTTGACGTTGGTTGTTATCTCTGACCGCTATAATCAATCAATAATTTCTTTTGCTTATAAAATGAAAGAAACAGGAAAGAGTCTTGCGTTTATTTGATTTTTTTTTTTAATGATTGATATTTTTTTTATCTTTTCTTTACACACATTCCATTGAATAGCTTATTAACGTATTGGTTATTGGTTGATCATTCACGTATAGCTTATTAACGATGTATTAGTGTATAATTTTATTTTAGTGTTATAAGATTAGTGGCCTTTTTTTAAAAATTTTATGAAAGTTTTGACTTGTAACTCTTCCGTTTAAGTAATAGTTTTGAATCAAATTAACTATACTTTGTTTAATTAATGGCTTTTAGTACATTCTCTTCGTTAATTGGCTTGATGAATCATGTTATGAATTGCATAGATTTTATTGAGAGGTTGAATTTTTTTTACAATTAATAAACTTATGTTGGTTGTTTTCAAGTTTTGTGGCCTGCTCAACTTATGGATAGGGTTGGTGGGGTGAAGGTGTGTACTGGTTTGGTACTTGTTGTCACTGTGTTTTTTGGAATATAAATTCATATATATCAAATACTAAATTAATTCATTCAAAAGGACTTGTACAATGATAGAAGACATATTTATTTTTCAATGTCATGCAATAGTTGATATGAGTTATGTATATAAATATTTTTCCTATCATTTTTTTTATATCTTTTATCTCAATATCCTTGTTAAAAGTCACATTATCGTTAATATACTTCTTACAATAAAAAATTCTGTTATATACTTAATAAATCTAAAACTTTATCTTTATGCACTCTAATTAGTCTAAACCCAAACAACATTAATGTTTGACATTAGTGTCTTCTGAATTGACTTTATTGATCTTATAAATTTTATATAAAATCTCTCTATAAAGATACTTTTATCGTTGTTAAACCCTCTTCTTCTCCTTCACCTCTGCTCACTCATCTATGTAACCATCAGCGTCCTCGACGACTTCATCCCTTCTCTCTCCAAGCTCCTTACAACCTACTATTGGTTTGACTCCAATGTCATCTCCTTCTACCCAACCACTAACATCACCTTCATTGTCGTTGACAACGATATCCTCGCCACAAGCAAGAGAAGCCTCATTGCTAAATTCGGCCCTACAATGTGCACCCTTCACTACACCCTTGTCAGAGTTGGACTTCCTGCATCCACATCTCTACTCCTGCACTCCATTAGCACCATCGTCACTATGGAGTTCCATTACACAAGGGTATGTTAGAAGTATCCTCGCTTTGATGCTCAACTTCCACCAGAAGTCCAATACCATGTTCGTCATCAACTTGTACCCATACTTCAAATACAACCACCACACATTGAGCTATGCCTAATTTTGAAGGAGTAAGGGATTCCATGACTCAACGAAGAGGATCATATTAACATACACCAACATATTTGATGCTCCCATAGACACGGTGCATAGTGTAATGAAGAAGTTGGGCTACAGAGACATAAAGATTTTGGTTGGGGAGATTGGGTGGTGGACAATGGCTAAGTTGGGCTAGGATGGGGTGAGCGATAGAAATGACGAGATATTCCTATCAACAACATTAACCCCACCCTCATCGACCACATGCCAAGGACAAGACTCCATTTCCTTCTCCCACCTTCCAAGAATCCTACCGTCAACATTCCTAAAGGGAAAAAAAGTAGAAGAAACTCAAATCTTTACGTGTCTTCTATCCTCCATCTTTACCACCTCAAGAAAGAACTTTGTAGCAGTGTAATTGCGGGGGGGGGGGGGGATGTGGATAGTATGAAAAAGGGAAGGG
>JAMKQA010069742.1:0-25951 GCA_024699735.1 Posidonia australis | reverse complement strand
TAAATCTTTTGTAATGTTATTTCTTTTGTTTAAGATTAAAACTCATGTGATTCTATTAGGTCTATCTACTGTATTTTCATGTGATATATATTAAGGAAGTTGATCTAAGTAGTCTAAGATGTAGATTATTACTTACTTTAGCTTATCTAAGAGTTTCAAATCAAAATTCAAAGTTTTTTTACCATTTCCATGGACTTCCGTAAATTTACCGCGTTTCCACCGACATTTCCACCGATGTCCGACACGTTTCCACCGAAACCGACGTTTGATTCTATGCTTGCATATGAAGAAACTAGTCATACTCAACCTAGTGAATGAGCATAGTCTGAGAAGAGGATCCTGATAAATGAGGATTGAGAGTAGATGACTCAAATGATGCAAGATGTGCTAAAGAAGATCGTCCAAACTTGTCCCAGCATCTGTCAAAAGTGTGGTTGCTATGGCTACAATGGTCATCCTTGTGATCGTCATGACCACATTCATGTCTACAAGTATCTCAGGTGTCACGTCCTTCCGTGGATGCAACAATCGCCATCTCATCCGAAACAACAAAGGAAACCAAAGAACCAATAGAAGCACATAAAATCTATGAAAAAGCCAATAGAAGAGTGGAAACAAAATCAACACCAAGAATTCAACCTTTAATCTGACTGCTCCTCTCTGGGAAATGTCTACCACAAAAGATTGATATACCTTCAACTCATCTAACAGAGATTTCAAGGTACTGTAAAAATCCTATACGGAGTAGTCTCACTGTTTATATGTGAATAACTACTTATAGATCTCACAAACTCTAGTAATATTCTTCTCATTCCTATGCATACTACGAAGAGTATCTCAAATCTTCTTTGTAGACTTTAACATCATGACTAAACGAGCAACATCTTCATCCAAATTATTCACCATCTAAGAAATAATTACACAATCATCCACAAACTAATTCTCATAAGCCACATCCTTTCCTTAACATCAAGTAGAGGATGTGTGATGTGCAGTATTTTCCAATGACCACCAAAGAATGTCTCAAAAGCTTGAGACCATAACAAATAATTTTTTTCTATCAACTTAATTGATATTACAACAAGTCCTTTGAAGTTTGAACTATGAATCACAAGAAGATATCATGAAAAATAATCTGGGGAGCTCTGATTTGTTTAGAAAAAATTGATTCGTAGACGATAAAAGGCCAATATGGACTAAAATAACCCTTAAAAATTAATAAAACTTAAAACATACACTTATTGTCCTAGAGAGAATAACTATTACACACTTACTAACAACAATTTAAACTTAAACAACCGACGGTAGCTGTAAAAACCATCGGATGCTCCAAAACTTCACAAAACCATTGCATCAAGTCATCCAACAATGGAGGAATGATGGTTAAGGCCTAAAAAGGCACTTAAAATGCTCAATGGCAATTGTAGGCAGGCAGCGTGGCAAATCCGACATCAACAGTAGTCGTCAGCAATGGCTGAGCAAACGACAGCAGCAGACTTGCGAAAATCCGATGGGTAGTGCGTTGACCAAGGAATTAAACGTCGGTTTCGTGTCGGACTCGATCCAACAAAAATAGGAAGACGTGTCAGTCAGTAGACATACGGTAAATTTACAGAAATATATAGAAATGGTCAAAAAACTTTGAATTTTGATTTAAAACTCTAGAATAAGCTACAATAAGCAATAATCTACAACTTAGACTACTTAGATCAACTTTCTCAATATGTATCACATTAAAATACAGTAGATAGACTAGTAGAAATATCCTAAAGTTAAATAATACAAAAAAATACTTAATAAATGTTTAAAAACAAAAGTAGTAATATTAAGCATGCGAAAAGTATTAATTAAAGACAATAAAATTAAATCAACAAATGAAATTACAAGTCTTCCCAATTACAAATTACCCGAAAAAACATGAAATTACATGCAAAAACCTAGGATCTAACAAATAGAAATACAATAATTATGTTTTACAATTTTACAATCATTCCTGATTTTTACGATCATTCTTAATATTTTTCGATTTTTCCTAATTTTAAATTAATTATGAAATATTCTTATTTTTTAAAAAATTATAAAAAATTACTGATTTTATAGAATCATTATGTTTGATCTATCTATGTGATGAATTGAAATATTATTAGGCTAAATGTTTATTTTTTAATTAATTACAAAATAAATATGAGACTTTCTTAAATAAAAGAAAAGATTTACTACATGACAAAGGCTAAAAAAAAGGAGAAAATGATGGTTATTATTAATGCCCCATATAAGGCAGTAAAACCTATTTTGCAGGAAAGGACAAAAATAAACAAACATAAGATAAGACTAGGCGACACGAGCTTTAAAACAAAAAAAAGTAGAACCTGGTTGAACAGCACCTGCGCCTTCTCCTCACACATGCCATAGACTTTAATAGAAAAAAACAAAGGAACAATTGGACGAACCCGGTTGAAGGCTGGAGCAGACGACAAGGGCAGATCGACGGAGATAAGGGTAGATGACGTAGGAGAAGCTCAAAGAGAACTAGAGAAGGTGTTGGACGACAATGGCGGACGACACAGGCGAAGGCAAACAACGTTGGACAGCGGACGACAGGATGGTTGGCTGGACAATCGCTGGAGAAACTTGAACAAAGGAGAGGAGATGGGAGAACCGAAGAAGGTGTAGGTGATCAAAGGAAGTTAATGGCTATTAAAGGCGTGTCGTCCGTATCGACTTGTGGGAAAGGTGTGTCGACCATCGCATGAAGTTTGACGTTAAAAAAACCAAACATCCACCGACGTTACCGACACCGAAATATCCACTAACATGAGGTAAGTCACGACATACCCTTAAATGTTGTTTCTCTCCCTTCAACCACCGATACGTGTCGATGATATTTCGCCAACACGGATCGAAATTTAATTCTATAACGGCGTTGAATATGATGACTGGTGGTTTCTTGTGGTGGTTAGGGTTTCTAAATAGTCATTGGTACCATGTTGTGTTGAGAGAAGAGAAAAATCATTCATTAGAAAGGAGTATTATACATGTATACGTTGGATTAAAAGAGATACAATCCACATAACACGTAGGATCTATTATCCTACTAACTCACTACAACATAACACTAATAATCATAATACATGATTCTTTTTCCACTTAACATTGTATTAGAGTATAAGTTCAATAAAAAAAGAGAGAGGAGCAACCACTGTTGCCACCGAACTGTTGTCGCCACACCACCATCGACAGCGACAAACCCACAGGGCCACACCACTGTCAACAACAACAGACCTATAGGAAAACCTCTTCCATTTTCGTCTAGAGCTTGATCTACTACCATGAGGCTCCAATTCGACCTATCCCACTACCGTCAAACCTAAATCAAGGCTCTCCATCTAGTCTCTTAAAAACTCCTTCCTACGGTCATCATCACTCAAACATGTGTTGTAGGTGTTTTACTCGTAGTTTCCACCAAGCATTTCATGACAACCCTCCACCACCTTGCTACGACCATCGTCCTCGTATCATTGGCTGCTGCGACTTTCGACACTCACCACCATCACTGCCACAACATCCACCAAAGGCAATAGAAAGAGGAGAGAAAGGAAGGAGGAGGAGAACCTCCTGACAAAGGAAGGTAAAATGGACAATATTGAGGGGAAAAAGATAAAAATTGTATATCTTATTTCTAAAAGAAGAGTAACATATATATAGGGACTATTAGATACCTAAGGATAAACGGAAATCTAATAACTCAACAACCCATAACTAACATTAGCATAAACTAAAAGACAACTCTAACACTCCCTTTCAAGTTGGAACATACATATCAACCATGTCCAGCTTGTTATACTGAAACTAAAATACCCCAACACTCAATCCTTTTGTAAAGACATCAGCCAACTGCTCTGATGATTGAGTGTAAAGGGTGGAGATAACACCACTCATCACCATATCCCCAATGTAATGACAATCAACTTCTATATACTTTGTACGTTCATTGAAGGTGAGATTATTGACAATAAAAATGGTTGCTTAGTTGTCACAATACATCGATATGGACTTCTGTGATAGACAACTGAGCTCTGACAACAAAGATCCGATCTACATCATCTCATACGCTGTCTGAGCCATAGACCTGTATTCTGCTTCTACACTGGACCGTGATACCACATTTTGTTTCTTGCTGCGTCAGGTAACAAGATTTCCTCCTACATAAATGCAAAAGTCCGATGTGGATTTTCTATCTCCTCGATCTCCTGCATATCCTAAGTCAGAATATACTATGATATCCATATGGCCAATGTTACAGTAGATCAAATCTCTATTTAAAGCACTTTTTACGTAGGCAAGGACATGTAAGGCTCCACTCCAATGTACTCTCCTAAACTCATGCATGAACTGACTAAGCAAACTCACTACATAGGCAATGTCTGACTGAGTCACTGTCAAGTAAATCAATTTATCAATCAACCTCCTGTATTAGCCAGGGTCTTCTATCAACTCTGAACTCGTATCTCAAAAGGATAGTGACTGTTCAATAGGGATGCTCTCGAATTTGCATCCTAAGAGACCTGTATCCTGAAGAAGATCAAGAACATATTTTCTCTGGGACAACGAAACTTTGCCATTTGCATAAGCAAACTCTATATCCAGAAAATGGTCTTTCACTTCTCTGATGTCCTATTTGTCATTTCCAGTCACTAATATGTCATTAACATAGACCACCACAAGAACACAACCATTATTTGTCTTCCTGTAAAACACTGAGTGGTCCACTGCACACCTTTGAAAGAGCCCTACCATCATAACTTTGCTGAATTTTTCAAACCATACTCTAGAACTCTGCTTAAGGCCATAAATCATCTTCTTTAACCTTTAAACTTTGTCCTCTTCCTGAGCAACATACCCTAGAAGTTGCTCCATAAGCACACGTTCTGTCAAATCACTATACATAAATGCATTCTTAACATCTAATTGATAGAGATTCCAAGATTTGTTAATAGCAATAGACAGGACCACCTTAATGGAGTTGAGGCGAGCTACTGAAGAGAATGTCTGGTCATAATCAATCCTATATGTCTGAGTGAAACCTCGAGCAACTAATAAAGCTTTATATTCATCAATAGTGTCATCAGTCCTGTACTTGATGGTGTACACCCATCTGCAAGTGACTACATTAGTTCTAACAGAACTGATTACTAACTCCCAAGTGTCACAGGCTGCCACAGCAACTACCTCTTCATCCATTGCAGCTTTCCATTGTAAAAGTAGGAATGCCTCTTAATGATTCCTAGGAATATACTCAGAAGAAAGGGACAATGCAAAGGCACGGAAACAATGACGTAAAGAATTATATAACATAAAATTGGATATAAGATGGACAGTAGAGGAACAAATACCTTTACGAAGTGCAATGGAAAGATTTAAGTCGATTTGAGGTAAATTTGCATTCGTAGAGGAGACTGATTCTGCCACAAGAGCCATTGATGGACCTTGACGGCACCGATACACCTGCAAAGTTCATGGTGACCAACAACTGCAAAATTCAAGAGGCTGGTTCTACTACAAGAGTAGCACCTATAGGAAGAACAAAGGTATCATGGTGACCAACAACTAGAGGCTCAAGAATAGACGGGAGAGGAACCGACACCTCCACAGACATGGACTCTCCTGAATAACACATGGACTCAAAGAAAGTAACATGTGCTGATACAAAATATCAACCAGAAAGAGATGAAAACACCTATAATCCCATTGAGTTCTTGAGTATCCCACAAACATACACTTGATGGACCTAAGGGACAATTTATCAAATCCAGAAGAGATCTTGGACAAAGACAACACACCTAAAAGCCCGTGGCATTAAAGAAAACAAGGTGGCATCTAGTCAGAGACGTCGTAAAGGGATTTCACCTCCTAAAGGTATAGAAAACATCCTATTTATGAGGTAGGTAGTAGTAAGAACAACATTAGACCATAAATACTTAGGAACTTTCATGTAAAGCATGATAATACGAGTAAGATCAAGAATATGCCTGTACTTGCACTCTGTCACCCCATTTTACTGAGAGGTGTGAGGACAAGTAGTCTGATGAATAATTCCCAAGGATGCACAATAAGTCTCGACCTTTTGTTAAACAAATTCAAGAGTATTCTCAATGCACAAACATTTTGGAATAACACCAAATTAATTTTTTATTTCAGAAATACAAGTCTTGAGTACATCAAAAAAGTGACCACGATCTTTTAATAAATAAACCTAAGACTCTAAAAAATCATCAATAAATACAATGTAATACCGATACCCAGACACAAATGAGACTCTAACGCGATCTCAGATGTCACAATGCACTAAATCAAATAAGTTAAAACTAGATGCAAGACGTAAATGCCTAAAGGTAGCACGATCTTACTTACCCAACTAACATGACTTACACTCAAAAGGAGAAACTGACACCCAAGGTAAAGTTTGTTGCAATTTTTTGTATGATAGATAACCTAACTGGTAATGTCAAAGTGAAGTAGGATCGAAAGTGGACGCGACAAATGCTAATCCTCAAGGTATATCTTCACTGACCAGCAGGTATACACCATTTCCTCTTTCACGACCAAAACTAATCCTCTTTTCTGTCCGTAAATCTTGAAACATACAGTAAAAACGAAAGAATGTCACATAACAAAGTAATTGTTTTGTAATAGCACTGATGGAAACGAGATTTACTAGAAAATCAAGTACATATAAAACGTTTTTGAGAGAAAGATGAGAAGAAACCTGCACAACCCCTTTCCCAGACCTAGAATAAGACCAACCATCAACGATGGCCACAGAACGAATATCTAAAAGTATGACAAATGGGTAAATAATTTTTTTATACCTAACATGTGAGAGAAAGCACTATAATCAATGATCTAGGAGGAACACTTGAATGTCAGGATGGGACTCGTACCTGAGTAAGGATAAGAGGTAGTGGCAACGGAATCAATGACCTTTAGCTGTAAGAACCACTCATAATCAACCTGTGAGATGGTGACTGTCTGCTCGTCACTGATGGAGGTAGCTAGGGTAGACTCTATAGTGACATATGCGGTGAAAGGCCTACCAATCAAGTCCCAGCATTTCTTAGCCTGATGACCCGTCCGACCACAATGAGTACGGGAGGACGTCCTCCAATGTCTATACGGCCACAACCACTCCCTCGTGAACCACTACGCCCTCGACCATGCGTAAAAGTCATAGCTGACTGATCAGGTACTATAGAAAGCATGACTATGGAAATACGCAGAACACGAGCAAAGATCGTCTATAGGTTAGACACACTGTCAATCCCAAGAATCTGTCTAAGAATATGAGAAGTAAGATCACGAGATAGGCTGAAGAGATAGATCGCCATGACTAATTCTTCACGATACTGTCTCATCTAATTGATATCTACTACGAATCTGAGAACTAAGATCAGGAGACAGGCCAAAGAGATAGATCGCCACAGCCAATTCTTTACGATACTGTCTCATCTAATTGATATCTGCTATCAGGGATTGGTACACCTCAAGCTCATCAAGTAGGTAACGTAATAGTGTAAAGTGTTTTGAGATAGACTGTTCCCTTGACGCAGAGTAAACAGCTGCTCATACACCTCGAACACCCTTGAGATATTCTTCTCATGACCATAGGTAAGGCGAAGTGTATCCTAGATCTTCTTAGCGGGCCTCAACATCATCACTCCGCGAGCCACAAGCGACTCCATACTGTTAACTATCCAAAAGACAATAGCGACATCATCCACGAACCAATCCTTATATGTGACATCCTTACTATTAAGAGGGGGTTTTGTAAGAGGACCAATTTTACGGTAAGCAATGATAAATATCTCAAAACTCTATATCCACAAGAGATAATTCTTTCCATTCAATTTTTCTGATGTTTCACTTAGGTTTCTTACCAAAAACTCATGTGTAGCCATGATAATAAGAGAATATACGGCCTAATTTTATGTACCGGTGCAAGAAATCACTGATTTGATGTAGAAAAAACCAAATAACACAACCACAAATACCTTCCGAAGACTAAATACACAACTCGAAGGCAAAAAAACATGTGGATATCACGTATCCACACCCACACAGGAAAAACAAGATAAGGGAAGGCCTACCACATGACGAGAGACACCGGACAATGGCTAAAACAAGCCTAGACAAGCTTTCCAGCGAAACTGGAGCCACCGGTAACCCCTACCGATGCTACAGTAGCCGTCAACGACAACTAAACTGGTTGTAGACGCCGACGGAAGGTGGGGAGGGAGGTGTACCGCAGCTGGGTGCTTCTAGCGTAAATTCGTCGTCGACAGGTGCTGTCTCGTGAGCCTGGGAGGGTTTCCAACGAGCTCCGACGAGGTTTCCAACAACTGGTGGTGGAGGGATGGAGATTATGATTTTAACCTAAGCTCTGGTACCATATTGAGGGGAAAAAGATAAAAATTGTATATGTTATTTTTAAAAGAAAAGTCACATATGTATAGGGACTATTAGATACCTAAGGATAAACGGATAACCAATAACCCAACAACCCATAACTAACACTAGCATAGACGAAAAGACAACCCTAATAGACAAGAAAAAGGTTTAAAAAGGGAGAAAAACAATGTTAGGGTTTATTTGATTATTTGCATTTTGAACTTGCAAATTTTACTAAAAACCCTTGAAGTTTGAAGTTTTTCAAGAAAAGAACTTTCCTATTATGCTACTGCCAACATTATTAACTATAATTGTTGTTTTCCTACTTGCCTTGTAGCCAATGTGATTGGCTATAATTATTGTCTATCTGCCTGATACTGCTACAACATCTACTACTACTTTCATTCCTTTCAAGTCATATAGCTTTTTGTCAATAACATAAAGAATTATTATGTAACAAGCTATGTATATTAGATACTTCAACTTGAGAAGAAGTGCTAAGGTAAATGGATCTTTTTACAAATCTTTGTGTTACCCATTTATTAGGTTCCTTATAGGTTACATATGTACTTTCCTATATACAGAAAATTGTAATCCTTTGTTATGATCATAATACACGATTCTCTTTCCACTTGACACAAAGAAAACTAGAAACTTCCAATTATATGAATGAAACACCTCATAAAGTACAATTTGCAAGTGGATAAAATGCCTTAAATTAAAAATAGACTCTTAAGTCAAAGGTTACAATGCCTCTGACTCTAAATAAATTCCATGACAAAGTTTAATGTATAGGTTTGCAATCTACCTTTGATAATTGTAATGTTCTCAAACAACGATAATTTTTCAACTTCTGTTTACTTGTTGATTTGTTTAGGAAGTCTTTATCCTATGTTATTGAATATGAAACTTCAAATAAAGTAACTAAAGATAGTCATGATTACAATTCTCAGGAAAAAAAATGTTTGTTACTTCAGGAATATTAAAAACTAATTATTAATTTGTAAAGAATTGGAAACAACTTTTGTCGTGCATTCCCAATGCAATTGCAGTTCTTAAACAATATTTGACAAATAGCAAACCTGGCCATGTGGGTGTGTCAGCTTTCCTGCCCAGTTATAATGTGGTTGATAGGCACCCATTGCAATCTCTGTGTCTCTTGAACCATCCAAGGATCTTTGATTGATGTTGGCTGATCCAATGATTACATATTCATCATCAACAATCATGCCTTTGGCATGAACATAAATCATGAATCTACGGAATTTTCGAAGCAAATTCTGCATGAAGACATAAATTGACATTATTAACTTTTATAAGGAATGCACAGGAGACATGGGATTTTGTGTGAATATCTACTTTTATGCTTGAAAATAGTAGTAGGGAACTAGAATATATCATACAGCACAGCTACTGTCAGTAGGTTGAATTGAAGATGGATTCCCTGTACTTGCTTCACGCTTGCCAAGACAAAAAAAGTTCAAATAATCCTGAGGATGATTACAATCAGAAAGACCTGCTTCTTTGAGTGCATTTGCAATTATCTTATACATCATTTTCATAGTTTGCCCCTACAGCACAGGATAGCATGTCAGGCCTTGGAATTTAATTTGTCCTTGTGTGCAAGATGTTCATCAGATCAGTATAATAAGTACATAATAAGTGAATCCAAATAATTTCCTCTAGTTGATTTCAAATTGGTTACTGCTACTACACATGAAATCATGAATAACTACTGAATTCTTTTATGGTTCCTCTTCTTCCATAGAAATGTGATCGAAATTTGGACGGATCAAGCAAAATCATGTTTATTTCATGAGACTGTTAACGTGATAGAAGGTTTAAAATGTTGGAAACTTGTCTTAACTTTGGCAAGTTGGAAAAGAGGCACATGTCCAAGAAATATTGGTGTGTCAGCATCAGTGTCATATCGGTGGAAACATAGTCAAAAAATTCTACCTTTATCCACAAAACATCAATGTCCATGCCATGTCGTAAAATGGAAATTCATGGACATGTGTCGGCATTTGCCACCATGCGTGATAGAAAGCATGAAATCTGTATAGACTGCTGGATTGTCCAGAATTAAAGGTGTTGGTCAAGTTTTCTTACCAAAATAGGTTAGTGAAGTTAAAAAGAGATAACTTTTGAAATTCTAAAATGAATTCTTAATTGGAAATTGACATGACAAATGAGAACATTATTCGATACTATTATATAGAAGAGCAAAATTTCCAAACAGCAAATTGATTTAGACAAAAAAGCGTCTCAATCTTTTTCTATTTTTTCTGTTGTTCACAATTGGTCTTGGTTCTTGAGCTTAGATTGTGTTGAAGTTTTACGGCATCTCATGATAACAACCCTCACTTTATCCCACCATGTCAACTCAGAAACATGCAACCATTTTTTCATAAAGTGTGGCTATATGTTTTATTCTAAGTACCTACTTATGTAATTCAGAACTGAGACTAGTTGCATGTAAGGTATCTCACATAGGCAAAGTTAGACTTGATAAAATCTGCTTTAGATAATCACAATACAAACAATTAACCAGAATAAGCATAACCACACCTGCCAGTAAAGAATTTCCTGTACAGCAGCACTAGTTGGGACACCTTCAGGCCACATTGGTATCACAACATAAACAGAGAAGCGCTCATTTTCCCTGATCTTGCTGGCAATTTTTAAGGCCAATTCCACAGGTACCAAATTATCTGCACCTGTTGTCAATACCTAAAAGTGAGAAACACCAAAATCTACTTTGTAGGCCCAAGCAATACCTTAACTCAAATGAGAGATAATAATTTAGCTACAACGCAAATTTATGTTAAGGAAAAAATTATGGGAAAAATTAAAAGCTACTACAGGCATGATATGCTTATAAGTAACAATAATAATAATACTTTACCAGAGGCACTTTGATTTATTCTAGGCCATTGTAAAGGAAATATTCTTTATCTAGGCCAGCATTCTGTTGTACAGAACTGCTAATACAAGATTCTTATATTGTTGAACTACATTAAAAATCCCCTAATGACCTATACTGGCTTGATGTTGTTAAGAGCTGGATGAAAACACATTACATTAATCTGGATCCTATTGTCTTTTTCCTTTATAAAGATTATTGGCCCAGTGTCTATGACTTCTTATATAGTTTTCTTGCAGGTTTTCATTAAGATATAAATTCACCCTTCAAGAAGCCTTACAATCGTTTAATAACTATTTTAAGGGAAAAAATCATGTGTAAGGAAAGAGCACTGGCATTACATGACAACAACAACAACGACAACAACAGCAATAATAAAAATATTTATTTACTAATCAAATTGCTTTTAATGAAGGAGAATGGTATACTCATATGGCATGCCTTAGTAGATGTGGGAATGGATGTAATAAATAAGAACACATTGGGCCCTGCAAAAAGAAGTTTAATTTGACAAAATGATATGAGAGGCACTATCTGAGGATATGTGATTGAATGTCAGATGATAGAGGCTAGGTTATTGGATGATCAATGCATTCAGTAGGGTCAGCACAAAGATTTAATCTGACACAATGACATGAGATTTTGGTCATTGGATAACAAGGATTGTCTGTGAGATTATATAAAGCATAAATGCAGCAATGTACGTTCCTTCTATAGAGAATAACTTCATCTTTGCCAGTTTTCAACTAATAAAATTGCGACAAATATTTTTATATCAAATAGCTTGTTTGACCCTCCTTGAAAAGCTTGTAGCTGTAATAAATAAACTTTAAGCAATAAATAGAATATTTACTTGAAGCATAAACCTGCATTTTTGTAAGATGGCCAGTGATAAGAAGACCCAAGGAAATACTGGTTCTCAATATAGATAAAATGTTGTGCAGATCTTATTGCCTTCACATATGCACTGTGTATGCTCTTGTCTATTTTCAGATTTTTTCCACAGACAAGGTTCTGCAAGAAGAAAAGCAAAATTCCTTAGTATTAGATGCAACACAGTTTTAATTAAAAATATAACAAGACACATATTACAGCCATGAATTTGCTCTGTTCCATATATTAATGGTGGACGTCAAGTTCATCAATATTAACAAAAATGTGGTTTCAATACCAACCATTGATTCAGCCTCCTGTACAACTTTTGGGAATCCTTTCACTGATCCTGAATCAATTGACCGAAAAATCTGAAAACAAGAACATCTCTTCTTATCAGAGTCAAGAAAACTATAGTTACTCTATCAGCCAAGATAACTGTTCACACCTGCACATGCCAATTTTCAGGATCTCCTTCATTAGAAACAGAGACATTTTGATCATCCCCTGTGACAGTAGGTGTAACTATCCATGATATGCGATCTAGCTTTATTAATGCATCGTCATGCCACCTTGTCACTTTTCTTAACTTGAAATCTCGCCATTTTGTGGCTTTCCTCCAACGCTGCTCAAAATTTTTTAACACGTCATATGCAGCAGGACCCTCAATTTTGCAGTGTAGATCATGCCAACCTTGTCTTGGACCACCATTGCAAGGCTATTTAGGACAAGGAAAAGCCATTTGTTAGTGTTAGAGATAATTATATGGATTCCTTGTGTTAGACAGGTTATTGGATATCCATCAATCCTATGGGTATCTAATCTCCCTATATATATATATATATATATGTAATCTCTCTCTATCAATAACAACTTTTCTAATCTAATTCTAAAATGGTATCAGAGCTTAGGCACAAAACTTAGGTTTTTCTCTCCCCTCTTCTCTCTCCACCGCCGACACCAGCACTTCCAGCGACCTTCCACCACTGCCGGCCAGGCAAGTACCTCTGGCTCCCTCCCTTCGCACGTGTCCAGGCACTAAGACACCCGCTCGTGCCGGCCCACCATCTCCCAAGCAGTTTCGACGTTGCCAGGCCACTCTGGCCTGAGTTCCGACGCCGCCGACTGTCACCGAAGCCTCCTGCAGTGTCGTTTGACGCCGTCAGGTGTCCCAGAGTTCCAGTCCAGCGTCAACAGGGCCTCCTGCCCTAGGATCCAGAGTTGTCAACAGTCTCTGCCCCTCCCAGGCATGCCGACAGTCCCTCCAGGCCACCTCCAGTTAGCCGCCAACCAGGCACAGCTTCACCGACGCATGTCAGGCTGCTGGTGAAGGCTCCTGGCTGTTCCAGTCAGTCCATAGGGGCAGTTCGGCCTCTCCTGTGCTGTCGCTTGGTGATTCCAGTCATGTCTTAGGCCCCCCACGGTGCCTCTGTTCTCCAGTGTGTGTAGATACATCATATCCACACGTGGTGAGCAGTCCAGTTCACATACTTTGATGGTTTTTAAATCATAAATTGGTAGTATTCATCATTTTTTAGTTCAATATGGCCTTTCATGACTCCCTTGTAAAATATATGAGCAGTACGTCAGAAAAACTCTCTAGCTCAAATTACCTTTTTTAATCATAGAGCTTCAAGACCTTTATTTTGACACATAGGAAATCGAAACATCTCACCTATCCACCTCCTGATGCAAGATCTGACACATATGAGAATTAGTTAACCGATGATGCAGCTATCATTACATAGATCGGGAACAACATGGAGCTCTTTGTTGTCCGAAGGGTTATGTTGCTGTAGCCAGTTAAGAAAATATTGGATATCCTTCGGCTGACATATGGCTACGAAAAGAACATATCTCGAGTCTACGAGATATATGAGCAACTATTTGCCTTACGTCAGGGAGACAGATTAGTTCAAAAGCACTTTGCCACTCTTTGTGCCCTACTAAATGAATTGGATATCTACCAACCCTTGACAATTAACATCACATGCTTACATCAGTATCGTGAGGAGTTAGCAGCAGACATCAATTCTCAGATCAAGGTCAAGTTTTAAGGACTGACACTGTTTCGAATCTTCAGACTACATTTGCTAAGGTTCTGTGAGTCTCTACAGCGGCCACTCCCTGTGGATCAAAGCCTTCAGCTATGGCGGTCACTCGAGGGCGAGGACGAGGTGGTTCTAGAGGTAAAGATCGTGATAGGGGGAGACAAGTAGACGTCTCCGATGTACACACTGTAGACGATTGAGGTAGAAGATTGAGAAGTGCTAGGGCATTATTGACCGACTACATATGACACATGTCACCACAGAGCCACCTACTGCAGCAACTGTAACTAAGGAGCAGACTTTTACAGTTTCTCAGGCAGACTACGAGAAGCTTCAGCAGCTAAAGGTCATAGATACTATGACTACGGCTACTCAGGCTAGCTCTTCAGGTACTAGAGCCTTCCTTGCATCCAAGAACCCTTCCTAGATTATTGATTCTTAAGCTTCCTCATACATGTCAGGTACGTATAGCTTATTTACCTAGTTATCTCAATTGTTAGATTTTCGATCTGTGACAATTGTCGACGGTCAAATGTATTATGTTTTAGGTGAAGGAGTGGTTCAAACCTCTTCACAATTGTTTCTTGATAAAGTCTTGTTTATTCCGGATTTTCCTGTAAATTTGTTGTCTATTAGTGTCATTACCAAACAGTTAAATTATTGTGTCACCTTTTTTTTCTTTTCATTGTATTTTTCAGGATTTACAGACGAAGAGGAATATTAGTTTGGACCATGAGCAAGGAAATTGAGTGTACCTGTTGGTTCGTGATGACATTTCTCGAGGACTGGCCTCTGTGGCGTCTGCTTCAGAGTCTTCTTCCTTATGGCAATTATTGTTAAGTCACCCGTCGCATCAGAAACTTCAGCAAACCTTACCTTAGTGTTCTATGTCGCAGTTTCAGTGTGAGTCTTGTCAATTGGGTAAGCACCATCGTGCTTCTTTTAAGAAAGTACGTCTTGTATCCAGTATTTCTAGTTTTGAGTTAGTCCATTGCGATGTTTGTAATCCATCTCGACTCCAGTCTATTTCAAGGTATAAACATTATATAGTTTTTATTGATGATTTTTCTAGAATATCCTAAGTATACTTACTCAAGGATCATGGTCAGGTTTATAATGTACTCCAAAAATTTGTGGCAAAAAAAAAATTAGTTTGATGTTACTCCAAAGGTTTTGTGCACCAACAATATACTTGAGTTTGTTCAACATAAAATCACCTCATATTGTGCTTCATTAGGTATTTTACAACAAACTTCTTGTCCCTATACCTTACAACAAAATGACATTGCAAAACGCAAACACAGGCAAGGACTCTACAGCAGCCACTCCTAGTGGATCAAAGCCTTCAGCAATGGCGGTCACTAGAAGGCGAGGACGAGGTGGTTCTAGAGGTAAAGATCGTGATATGTGGGAGACAGGTAGACGTCTCCGATGTACACACTATGGACGATTGAGGTACAAGATTGAGAAGTGTTGGGGAATTATTGATCGACTACATATGGCACATGTCACCACAGAGCCACCTACTGCAGCAACTATAACTAAGGAGCAGGCTTTTACAGTTTCTCAGACAGATTACGAGAAGCTTCAGCAGCTAAAGGTCATAGATACTACGACTACGGCTACTCAGGCTAGCTCTTCAGGTACTAAAGCCTTCCTTACATCCAAGAACCCTTCCTGGATTATTGATTCTTAAGCTTCCTCATACATGTCAGGTATGTATAGCTTATTTACCTAGTTATCTCAATTGTCAGATTTTCGATCTGTGACAATTATCGACAGTCGAACATATTATGTTTCAGGTGAAGGGGTGGTTCAAGCCTCTTCACAATTGTTTCTTGATAAAGTCTTGTTTATTTCAAATTTCCCTGTAAATTTGTTGTCTATTAGTGTCATTACCAAACAGTTAAATTATTGTGTCACCTTTTTTTTCTTTTCATTGTATTTTTTAGGATTTGCAGACGGAGAGGAATATTATTTTGGACCATGAGCAAAGAAATTGAGTGTACCTGTTGGTTGGTGATGACATTTCTCGAGGACTGGCCTCTGTGGCGTCTACTTCCGAGTCTTCTTCCTTATGGCAATTATTGTTAAGTCACTCGTCGCATCAGAAACTTCAGCAGACCTTATCCTAGTGTTCTATGTCGCAGTTTCAGTATGAGTCTTGTCAATTGGGTAAGCACCATCATGCTTCCTTTAAGAAAGTACGTCTTGTATCCAGTACTTCTAGTTTTGAGTTAGTCCATTGCGATGTTTGTAATCCATCTCGACTCCAGTCTATTTCAAGGTATAAACATTATATAGTTTTTATTGATGATTTTTCTAGAATATCCTAGGTATACTTACTCAAGGATCGTGGTCAGGTTTATAATGTACTCCACAAATTTGTTGCAAAAAAAAAAAATTAGTTTGATGTTACTCCAACGGTTTTGTACACCAACAATACACTTGAGTTTGTTCAGCATAAAATCACCTCTTATTGTGCTTCAATAGGTATTTTACAACAAACTTCTTGTCCCTATACCTTACAACAAAATGACATTGCAAAACGCAAACACAGACACATTTTCGATGTCACCCGTACTCTCATAGTTCACATGCATATTCCTAAGCAGTTATAGTATGATGCGGTGTTTATAGCTACCTATCTGATAAATAGAATGCCTTCTACATCTCTTGGTGAGGAGGTCCCAATCCACCACCTTAGACTAGAGTCCAGTCTATTCAGTTTGACTCCTAGAGTGTTTAGGTGTGTAGCATTTGTTCAAGACCTCTCACTTGATTTAGACAAATTGTCCCTTCGATCCATAAAGTGTGTATTTGTTGGATATTCCCACACTTAGAAGGAATACCAATGTTTCCATCCTCCCACTAGACGTTATTTTGTATCTGTCGATGTCACTTTCTTTGAGACTGTCTCATACTATGCAGTGTCTTCATCGTCTAGTGTGTTTATCCCTCTTCCTTTTGTGGTGCAGTTGCAAGATGAAAATACTCAAGACAATCCCACCATGCCACCCAATGTTGTTCATCCCTTGTAAGTGTATCAACACTGCCAACATCCCCTCGTGCCTCCCACTGAACCATCCATCTCTGCAGATGCAAATGCACCCAACAGCTCCTTAGATTTACCTATTGCCTTGCAGAAAGGTACTCGCACTTGCACAACCCATCCTATTTCTCATTTTGTGTCTTATGATTCCCTTCACTCTCGTTTTCGTAGTTTTACCTTGTCCCTTGTATCTCAGTCTATTCCCAAAAATCATCAGAAAACACTGACCCTACCTCAGTGAAAGACTACTATGGATGAGGAAATAGCTGCACTTACTACTCGTGGTAGGTGGAAGCTGGTGGCCCTCACTGCTAGAGCTACAGTAGTCACCTGCAAATGGGTCTACTCTATCAAGTACAGAGCAGATGATAGTATTGACAGATACAAGACAAGACTGGTGGCTTAGGACTTCACTCAAACATATGGGATTGACTATGAAGAAACCTTCTCGCCTGTTGCTTCCCTTAACTCCATCAGAGTGCTTCTTTCCCTCACTATAAATCATTCCTAGGAGGTGTGCCAGCTGGATGTCAAGAATACGTTCTTGTATGAGGACTTAGCAAAGTCTGTTTTGATGGAGCAACCTCCGAAGTATGTTGCTCAGGGAGAGAATTTTGTTTGCAGACTCAGAAAGACAATCTATGGCCTAAAACAAAGTCCCAAGACATGGTTCGAGAAGTTCAGCCAGGTGGTTCTTGCCGGTAGTTTTCAGAGATGTGTAGTAGACCATTCAGTTTTCTATAGGCAGACAGCTGTTAGGTGTGTCATTCTAGCAGTGTATGTAGATGACATACTTGTGACTGGCAGTGATATACAGGACATTACAGACATAAAGAAGCATTTGCATACTCATTTCGTGACAAAAGACATCGAAAAGCCTCGCTACTTCCTTGAGATCAAGTTTGCTTATGCACATGACAAGATAGCATTGTCACAAAGGAAGTATGTCCTGGATCTATAACAGGAGACAGGTCTTCTGGGGCACAAACCAGAGGATACTCCTATTGAGCAAGCACCTACATTCTGGAACAATAGTTCAAAATTGTTAAAGGACCTAGACTAGTATAGAAGATTGATTGAGAAGCTTATTTATCTGACAGTGACTCGACCGGATATCTCATATGTTGTTAGTCTTTTGAGCCAATTCATGCATGAACCTAGGAGAGTACACTGGTTGAGAGCTCTTAGGGTTCTATCATATGTAAAAGGTGCTACAGGAAAAAACTTAGTATACAGGAAGAATGGTCACACCAGCATTGTAGCCTACTCTCATTAGAGATATGCAGGAGATCAACGAGACAGAAAGTCAACATCAGGATTTTGCACCTATGTGAAGGACAACTTGGTTACTTGACGCAGCAAGAAGCAAAATGTGGTATCGAGATCTAGTGCAGAAGTTAAGTACCGATCTATGATGCAAACAGCATGTGAAATGATACAAGTGAAGTCACTATTAAAACAACTTGGTTTTGAGATTGAGGTTCCTATGTCTATGAAATGTGACAATCAAGCTACTATCTTCATTACAAACAACCACACCTTCTATAAACGTACAAAGCATGTTGAGGTTGACTATCACTTTTGTTAGAGATATGGTTATGAGAGGGATCATTTCTACCCCTTATACTAAGTCTTCTGAGCAGTTAACCGATGTATTCACTAAAGGCCTGAATGTTAGGGTGTTTAAGTCTCTATGTGACAAGCTGGACATGGTTGATATGTATGCTCCAGCTTAAGAAAAAGTATTAGAGATAGTTATATGGATTACTTGTGTTAGACGGGTTATTGGATATCCATTTATCCTATGGGTATCTAATCTCCCTTTATATATATATATATATATATATATATATGTAATCTCTCTCTATTAATAACAACTTTTCTAATCTAATTCTTAGAGTTAGGAACCAAATATTAATGTATGACAATGCAAATCTTTGCATCTAACACCACATGAGACCATGGCGGTTGAGTCTACTTAAGCAACTTATTTCATTTTATATCATGGCCTTTCATTCTTGTACAGTTGTGCTACAATCGGAAAGCAAGAATCTGTAAAATAATACCAACCCATATAAATGTTAAAACTGATGGTTAAGAAAGAAAATGGATTACAAAATGGAATAAGAGGAATTTCATTTGTTTGAAATACCCACACTTGGACAGAAAATTACGTTTGAAAAAATGAATTTCCAATCTTCGTGATATCAGTGCACATTGTATCATCCACAGAGTAAGCAGAAGCTTAGAGTGGCACTGAACAATGTAAAACGTATATAAGGCGAATGGAAGCATCATTGTTAGTAAGCAATGTACAAAGTACTTACTGGAATTATAGGATTATGAACATCATTTGCAAAAACACTATCCAGATCAGCAAATATCCTGTGTTCAGGTGTGTCATATCGGCCATCACATAGATCCAGTCCACCAATAAAAGCAGTTATTTTCCTGTTGTTTCCACCAGCTTGACTATCAACAAGCACACACTTCTGATGGTGTGTAAATAAGGTTCCTACAACCTGAAGAAAGAAAATATAATAATTGATATAAGTGAGGTTCATTTTCTTGATGATGCCCAGAAACAAAAAAGGAAATTATGCGCAAATGACAATGAGAATTTACTTTCCTGTCACGACGGTTCTCTAATATAATAATGCTAAGTCCAACTTTTACTTGAAGTTTATATTTGAAAATATTTCTCAAAAAAACCTTTCATGAGCCTGTTGATTGTTAAATAATAGAGAAAGAACTATTAGGCTCTAATAAAAGATTTACTCATTATTGTCTTATAAATGATTATCCTCCAACAGAAAGAGTTTAAGAAGTGTAGCAATTTTTCAATAAGTTCAAGGATACGAAGCAAAACGGACTAAATCATTATGGTGTAAAAAACAATAAAAATGCAATGTAGCAGATGGGTATCCTTGTGAGCAAAAACTTTGAACTTAACTTTTGGAATGGTCACAAGGATACGAAGCACATTTGGAATGGCCACATTCCAACAAAAATCAAGTTCTCTGCTTGGCATATGTTACATGGAGGTATTCTGATAGAGATGGCTTTAGAGAGGCATGGTTATCAGCTAGTAAGTTGATGCTCCGTTTGCTTTACAGCAAAGAGGATTGGTGGCATCTTTTCTTTGGTTGTTCTTCAGTGAAAGGTTGGTGGAGGAACCTAATTGGTTTAAATTACAATACTCAGATGGAAATCAAAGATTTTTGGGAATTGTGGATGAGTAAACAGGAAATTGGTGGCTGGAAATGGAGGCTTTGGAAGATGTTACCTCATGCTATATGATGGTTCTGTCGGCTAGAGAGGAATCAGAGAGGAATCGAAGGATATTCCATAGATGTTGTACTGACCCTAACAAAGAAGGGGAGTTGATTTGCCGGATGTTGATCAGCTAGTCCTCATCCCATGTGTGTGTGGTCAACACTGATGCTGTGATTACAGCATGGCTGAACCTAATGTTCGCTTATTGAGATGGAGGATTTGTGGCTGTGTGGACATTTTTGTGTTTGTACATGTTTTTGTTTCCTGTTTAGTGTAGGAGGTTCTGGTTTTGTTGTCTAATCTGCTCCTTATCATCTTCATAAAGAGCTTTATTTGTTTTGGTATCTCTGTTTTTGTTTTTCTTTCCCGTTTTTAATGAAAATCTTTCTTTTTTACCACTCAAAAAAAATGAAACTTAACTACTTACTGGAAAAGCCCGGCATCAAATTTTTGAACTACATTCAACAACAAACGTCACCTCATATAATGGACGTAACCATTTGCTGATAAGTTGATTGCACTTCTCAGTTGTTATTGGCTAGATAATTTAATCTAAACTGATATAATTTAAAGCTGTTGGCTTTGTTCTTCTTTCAGTAATCTTGTTAAGAGTAAAACGCTTACACTATAAACGTCTAAACAAAAACAAGAAGATTTTTCTGAAAAAGTACGAATTACAAAACTGGAGAAAACAATATTCCAATTACATAAATACACAATAAGCTCGACCACCATTTGGATAGATATCCTTGTATAGTAAAAGTTAAGAAGAACCATAATTTTGTCTTCCTTAAACTTGACCTTTTTCTTGACATAAAGAACTACAGGACACACTTAATAACTGAACTACCACACCGTTCCCAAAATAGTTCAGGAGACCTGTATAGTGCAGAGAGAAGAATTTGGTATCATGTGAAGGGAAAATTTTGTGATAAGTGCAGAATATGTCCTTCTCAAATAGGTTGTTTGTTTAAAGTCTCATTAACAAAAGTTTTCTAAATAACAATAGAATTATAAGTTCTTTCCTCTACCTGTTGCTTGAAGATGCTGAGTTTGTTGCTTGCATATCGAGGTGCAAGAACACAGTTGATGCTTGAGTGCCTAAAGAACTTTCTAGTTTCTTCATCATGAGTCTGCATAACACCATCCTGCATTCAACCTATTTGTTATTATAGCAAGCAAAGGAACCTGTTTTGATTCTGGCAATACTCAGAGATTGCACCATTGAAGTTATATTAAAATGATAAACATCTCAGCCATGAAATTCGATTTTTAAAAAGCAACACAAAGTGAATGTTTCTTTAGACAGCATGAAATTGAAGCTTAAAAGAACAAACTGAAATAAATCAATACCGTTTTGAGAAGAAGCTTGTCATGTGAGGTTTTATCATCCCATATCAACATCAGTACACGAACACCTTCTTCCGATTTATATTTTAACAGCTCCCCAAGTGACAGCTCTCCTCCCTTTGGTAATATCTTTGTTGGTTCTCTCACAAGCTTCACAGGGTGGTAAATAGACCAACCAATGATGTAAATAAGATGATGAGCTTCCAATATTGCGTGGCAAATGTCTTCCCAGCATTTACCATGCTCAAACATCTTTCCTCCATCAAGGGGGATTTTGGGTAGTGCTCCATTGGGAACGTGAGCATCTTGATAGAGAGTGACGTGTCCATCCTTGTGGACAGGGAAGTAGGCATTAGGCACACCTAAGAAATTCGGAGATTTCCCAACTCCATCTTTGTATAAAGGATTGCTTTCCACAGGTTTAAACTGTATAGAGAGCTGCAACTCAGGATTTAATTTCATAGGACTTCCACAAGGTCCAATAATAGAAAACCAGCCACTGATTGTCTTCCCTGATAGGATCACATCCACAGATATGGAGACCACTCCAATTAGCTCTGCCCCAAGAAGATCATTGTCCTTGACTTGGAAATCCACCTTCGAAACAGGGTGTGCCACAGGCACATGGAAGTGTTCTGCCCATTTGGGATTTTCCGTATTGGGGATTACTCTTGTCTGAGCAACTGTGGCCCCAGCTAGACAAACGGAAACATACGGATCGCTGGTAATGATCTTATGTCCAGATTTCTGCCTATTGGTGCGCGCAGAATGTGAACCACAGGTTCTGCCTAAAACAGTAAAGCACTTTCTCATCCTCTCAGCCGTCAAATCCATGTTTGGGAGAGATCTCGCCTCCAAAATCCACAAGTCCAAATCACCATGCAAGAACCTCACATTCTGAGACCAACTGCCCATGCTCCCAGAAGCATTATCCGAACGTCCCGACATCGAAAGACACCAATAGTGCAAGTGTAGAGACGATGTGTGCAACCAAATAGAAGACTAGCTACATCCAATAATAGTGCTATATCCGTGGATTTACTCAACCCAGAAAACTCCAATACCTTTAGGGATTATCTTCAGATAGCGTTCTCTTCATCTTTCATGCTCTTCCGATGGTTCAGCCACAGAGAGGTTCTTCACGGTCAATTCCCAATGTAAACTACGATCTGATGGGAAAAAAGAGAAGAAAAAAAAACATGTAAGCAAGAACATCTAAAAACAAGATTTGAAAATTAACGAAAAGCTTGAGTAAACCTCAACAAGACCGAGAAATCAACAAACAAAAAAAAAGGAACAGGATCTAACTTGAAAAAATTTTGTTTCAGGTGAAGCTTTAACAACATTAAGAAGATGGCTACCTTGATGACCCATGAAATAAAAGCTACAAAGTAATGCAAAGCTGTGTTTCTTTTTCCCTTAAGACAAGTGCGAAGAGCTGGAAGGGAAAAAGGTTGACAGGAAGCTGAATCGATACCATGACTCTCCCCTTCACAACCACACCCTCCCCCCCAACAACTCAACCCATTTTTCTCTCTTCCTCTCAGACACCTGAGAACAACAGATCCGAAGTGGTGGGAGGTCCAAGAGAAGAGAGAGCGAGGAATGGATGGAGAGAAATGGCGTTCCATCTTCCTCGAGGAAGCCGTTGCTGCGGTTGTGCTTGCATTAAGTGCCCAAATTTAGGCAAAGAGCGAGAGGGAGAGAGAGAGAGTCGTTCCCGGGTGGTTTGTCTTATTTTTCCTATTTTCTATATATTGGCGGATGACGATGCTGAGCCATTAGAGATAGATGAACCACGACGCTGAGGAAATTTTTTTGGCAATAGTAAGTAGCATTAGGTATCAATTTTAAGGAAATAGTTTCAAGAAAATCAAGAGTGCATAGTGCATAAAAATAAAGAGAGTAAGGTAATGTTTATGTTAATAATACAGATCAACCAGTGAAGCTGGCAATATAGTTCCAATGTATAAAAAAACAATTAATATTACTGTCCCATATCTTCAGCAGCAGCAACTTGGTGTAAGGTGGTATCAGTAGAGGGAGGAGGAGCATCTGAAGAGGTTGTGAGATTCTCAGCCCAAGCAGCTTTCATAGAGGTTAATGAATTCCTCAGATCCTCTTTCTCAAACCTTGGCAAAAGAGAATCTAATCAATGCCCCATTAGTCCAATGATATCATAAATTATGATATAAGAAGGTTTAAGAGTGTCACGGAAAATTCTGCTGTTTCTTTCTTTCCAGGTTACCCAGAGAATAACTTAAATCAAAACAAATCAGCTGCAGTTATTAAGTTGAAATTTAAGCGCGGGTTTATGCTGATATAAGTAACACAGATTATAAAATCCAGGATATAACTGACAACATAAGAAAAACTGCCAAATCTGGGAAACAAATTCGCAGAACATAAATAAATAGTTATTAGTTTCTGTATTTCGGTTGCAGAAAATACAGCTAGATGAGCCAGCCCATCCTCTTTTTGTCAAATTTTCCTTAGTAAGATTCTTGTTGTGAATAACAAGCCAGGAGAATAGTTTAACCTTGAGGGGGGGCCAGGTCAGCCATACTTGCTCAAAAAAATTGAATCTGAGACCATCATCATTCAATACATTATAACACGATTTAACTGAGAAATTAGAAGAAGAGGTTGGGGTCCAGGATATAACATCCCTCTCCACTCCCAAAGTAACAGATTGAATAATTTGTGCCAACAAATCAAGTTGAAATTGCAATACATTGTACTCGTAAAACTGTGCTTTGGAATAATCAATCAACTTATTAAAGTCGGATTCAAAAATATTACAGCTTTTGTAAACAGAGGCTTTCCTCCATCTGCAAATAGAAAATAGTTGAGGGAGTAAGTACTTTATTTTTTTTCCATCCCATCATTTTTGTTCCCAAAATAATATGTCTTTCCCATTGCACAGGTGGAGAGAACTAAAGCAATTAACAACATCAAAGCTGCATTTCAGGCAAAGCCATAAAAGAGAGCAATGGTTAGAGAAAATGTTTAGGAAAACCCCAGGCCCAGATTGTTGCATATACCTGACCTTCACTAATTCTTTCCACATTGCATGGCTATCCCAGGAAAGTAATTGCCAGACTAATTTAGATTTGAGTGTAAGATTAAAAGTCCTGATATTTAAGATCCCCCAACCATTTTGCTTTTTAGGTCTGCAAAGTAAACCCCACTTAACTAAATGCCTTCCTTTGTCGACAGTAGGATCTGACTTCCAAAGGAAGTTGCTCCTAATCCAATCAATGTCTTTCTCTACCTGCCTCGGCATGTGCAATACAGACATATAATACGTAGGAATGGCAGTTAAAACAGAATTAATCAATGTCAACTTGCCACCAAGAGATAGAAAATGAGCTTTCCAATGGGATAGCTTTGATGTTAATTTCTCAAGAACAGGAGACCAATCCCTACGCGAAGCCCTCCTATAATGGAGTGGAAGACCCAAGTAAGTGATAGGCAAGACTGCAGATTTGCAACCAAGTAGATTACAAGCATAATCAACTGAATCCTGATCAACCTTGATCCTAGTAAGAGAGGATTTAGAAAAATTTATTTTAAGGCCTGAACAGGATTGGAGCAGTAGATGATGCGTTTAATATTCACAATGTTTTCAACACCCTCAGCTAGGAAAAGAATGGTGTCATCCGTATATTGGATGTTTAGTACAGGAGAACCCCCATGAGGGAACTGTATGCCTTGAATGAGGTTGTGATTTAAAGCCAGCTGAAGCATACGGTTCAAGATGTGGGTGGCTATAATGAAGAGTAAGGGGGATAAGGGGTCCCCCTGTCTCAGCCCATTGGAAGCTCCAAAGTAACCGTGAGATGTGCCATTGAGAAGAATGGAAAATTTTGCAGAAGAAATGTAACACCTGTAAAATTCATTTTGTAATTATTTACATTTTATGAATTTTATTTCCTGGACAGGTGTTTCTGTTTCGAGGCCCATTGTGTGGTTTTG
>JAMKQA010069741.1:0-17549 GCA_024699735.1 Posidonia australis | reverse complement strand
TATATATTAATATTATATATATATATATATATATATATATATATATATATATATAATACGTATTAATACTACGTACTTAGTATTAATATGTAATATAATATATATAATATATATATATTCTCAAATCTACATGTTCAATATCCCATCAACTCTAATTTATATTGCCACAAGATATCATGATCATTACTTAGTACTTACTTCCATGACCACAAGTTCATAATTGTTTACAATCTTAACCGAGAATCGAACCTAACCGACCAATTTTTGAACGGTTCGATTAGGTTTGATTCTAAGTATACACATGGTTCGGTTCGGTTCCAATATAATCAGAACCGATAGATATGGTTTGGTTCATGGTTCTTAACAGAACCGAACCGAACCATGTGCACCCCTACCTTCTTCTTCTTCCTCCACCCGATCTCCCCACTCCTCCTTCCCACGAAACTACAATCGCAGCCACCACCCACGATCTCTCTTACTCCTTCCACCCCTTAAAAGCTTTGAGAAACCACCCACGACGAGAAGGACCGCATCACAGAGAGGGGAGGGGAAGAACTGAGATCGCCGAAGAGAGGAAAAATCTAGGAGAGCACCGCATCCCGAGCTTCCAACCACTATCCAGCAATCAAAAACCCTTTCCTCCTCGCACCCAAGCAACTAGAGCCTTCAACCATACCCCTAAGAGCCACCAGCAACCCATTCCAGCAACCCAGAGCCACCGCTAGAGGAGAAACGTCGTCGGAACTCGTGGGAACAGCCACTCAGGTGTGCATCTTCCCCTCGTTTTCATTCTGGCATATGCACTTCGAGCCCCCTAGCCCTTTGCATGCATCATGATGGAGCTAGGCCCCTCCAGCATGCTGTTTCCCCGTCTCCGGCGATGGGTTCACCATCACCAGCTGAGCCCCTACCGCGGGCAGGCCCCCAGGGGGCCCTTCCTCCCCTCTTCTTCTTCTTCCTCTCCTCCTCCTCTAGGCCTCTGCCCCAACAGATACCCCCACCCGAAGTCCGCTCGCCTGCGCCACCGCCACTGCAGTCGCCGCCGACGCCACTGGAACCACCGAGTGGGCAACCCACCTTGGCCACTCCCGCGCCGCATTCGAGCCTCTGGAAGCTTCCCCGGAGACCTCCGAGCATCACCAAGCCAATCCGCCATCGCCTGGACCCCCGCGACGACCCAGCCACCTCCTCCGTTCCCGTCGCCGGAGATGGGGGTGAGGGAACGCTCCAGACTCCCCCGAGCCTCGCCAACGCCTCCATGAAACTCCGTCGTGCCCCCCCCAAATGCTACCCAAGCCTTCGTCGTTGTCTCGTCGTCATCAGAACACCGCCAGCCTCGCCGTCGTCTTCTCCGGCGCCATCAAGAGCTCCTCGCCGGTGCTCGAGGTGGGGGGAAGGCTTCGGGCATCCCCGGTCCCGCCCCGACGCTCGGAGAGACTCGTCATGCTGCCGTGAAGCTTTTCCTGGCCTCCAAGCGTTTCGTCAGCCCCTAGAGAGTCCTCGGGAGGTCACCGGAGGAATCGCCGATTACAGAACACCAGCGACCTCTGGTGATCTTCGAATGGGCCTTTTATGGCCCATTCTTCTAAGTTTTGATTTTTGCATTTAGGTCCTAAATTGTTACATTTCAGTCCCTTTTTATTGCATGTGGGTCCAGAAATTTTCACTTTAACCCCCATAGTTTTAAAATACTTTTGTTTCTCTATTTTTCTCTGTGAATTTTGCATGTGGCCCCCTAAATAATTCATCTTTTAATTCCTAACATATTAATACATGTTTTTATCACATCTAGGTCCTTGGAACACAGTTTCTTTACATTTAAGTCCTGAAAATTTACATTTAAACCCTTGAATGTTTCTGAAATGATTTTTCTCAGTGAAATTTACATTCTGAGCCCTGAATATTTTCAAAATCACATTGATAATCATTAAAATTGAGTTTTTATCACAGTTAAGTCCTGAAAATTTGCATTTGGACCCTTGAATGTTTTCTAAATAATTTTCCTCTATGAAATTTGCAACCTGAGCCCTAAATTGCTTAAAAAATCACATTGCCCTTCATGTAAATTGAGTTTTCTTTACAGTTAAGTCCTGAAAATTTGCATTTTGACCCTTGAATGTTTTCAAAATGATTTTCCTCTATGAAATTTGCAATCTGAGCCCTGAATTGCTTAAAAAATCACACTGTCCTTCATGTAAATTGAGTTTTCTTTACAGTTAGGTCCTAAAAATTTGCATTTAATCCCTAGAACTTTTAAAAATGAGTTTTCACTGTGAATTTTGCATTTTAAACCTCAAGAAACTTCATAATTGCTCTGACGAACAAAAAAGCTCAGTTTTTGTCACGATCAGATCCTGGAATTTTGCAGAAAGGCCCCTGAATTCACATTAAAGCATTTTTGAACACGAAATTTACATTTTGGCCCTTAACTTATTTCTAAATCTATCATTTAAGGTTTTTAAATGTTTTCTATCACATTTTGGGGATATTTTTCACTCTTATTTTGCATTTAATCATAGAATCTATTTAAGCATCATGTTTTCATTGAGATTTGATCTTTAGTTTCACATTTTGGCTGCATTTGCACCAACGTGTAAATGTTGCACTTTAGTCCCAGAATTTTCAGAAAATTATTCAAGTGCGATTTTTACATCCTTGTGCCACATTGACATTGGACCCATCATTTGCATGATAGAATAAGGGTCATGAACGTATTTTTTCATCCAGTTTCTCGCTCTTTTCGTGAATTTTGCGTTTTAGTCCCTATGTTTGTCATTTATTGCATTTACATCCTTTTGGTGATTTTTCTTCTCCCCATTTCTTGCTAATGACATTATCCAGACATTTAGCATGTATTTTGACATAACTTAGGCCATGCATCACTCCCATACAAGCATTTATCACATCAGGCCAGGGAAAATGATCATTTTGCCCCTGAAACTTCTTGGATCTTTTCTGAATCATTTTTCTTGCATTTTTACCCTGATTTTATGCATAATTGATTTAAATGCATGTTTTAGTGGTAGAATTGCATTCTGACCCCTAGAGAACTTCATTTTAACTAGGGATGCACATTTGACCCTAAAATTCTTCATTCTTGAATAGAATGTGTTTTCCTAAGTATTTTTGACAACTTGGGCTTCAGAACTTCAGTTTTCCTCGGAATTTGGGTTTTTTGCATAAAACCCCCTAGACTTCTCACATTTGCATTCACACTTACATTTTACATGGCTTTTTACATCTTTTTGCACAGATTTTCTCGTCTTTTCTTCTCGACTTTGTGCATGTTTTCCTAGCTCGATTCCGGCTTGGTTTACTCCCTATTTTCTGGATTTTCCCCGGTTTTCTGTGATTTTGACTTGTTTTGGTTTTCCATCGTCCGAGGGCGTACAGTAACAGGCCTAAGGGCCGACATTTAACCCCATCACGGGTTATTTTTTCCCCTTTTGATTTTCACGATTTTGTCAATTCATGTGGATTTCTCCGTAATTTTTGCACATCGTCTTGTACATCCATCCAGTCTTGTCTTGACACTCACATCAGCATGATTAGAACACAATCTAGGCATAACAAACACTCATTCAGCCTCAAGCAAGCGAATTAGACTAGAAAGATAGAGTTTCTCGAGCGTACGGGGGTGCTTAACACCTTCCCCGTGCGTAATAGGAATCCTTACCCATCCTCTGGTTAGTAGACATCTAGCCTTCACGTTTGCGCGTCTCATTCATTCACTTTTAGTGAATTGTTTGTGGCTTTCCTCGTCTTTCCCTTAAAAGACCAGTTGGCAACTCCATTTCTCTTCTTCTCATCCCGTCTCACGCCCTCGCCATTTTGACATGGCTAAGGCCTCCTTTCCTCCTCGAGCACGGGTGCACGGTCACAGCTACATACAACAAAAGATGACATGGTCAAAGATAAATACAACAAAATATGACCCATACTCGAAGCTAAATAAAACAAAAGATGCCATAGGCAAAGCATTATACAACAAAATATGCCACATAATGAAAGCTAATACAATGAAAGATGCCTTAATCAAAGGTAAATACGACAAAATATTGACAACTGGTATTTTACAATGACTGACTTGGTATTTTTCAACAAATTAACCCAAAGTCTAATTGCTAGTACGAACCACATGAATTTGATCTTCTATCCTATCATGGATGACAACCATGTCGATTTCATCCAAGTTCACAAGGTCCTCACTTTCATCGTTTGTCTCTGGCTCAAGTTCCATCGTAGTCTCATCAATGTCAACTTCCTCTAATACCTCATCCGTTAATCGTTGTTCGATAATGAAATTGTGAAGTATCATGCAAGCAACAATAATCCTCACTTGAGAGGGAAATCAAAATGTGGCATGAAGTTTAGTATATCCCAACGTTTCTTTAAAACACCAAAAGTCTTTTCGATCACATTTCTCAACGATGAATGCATGTGATTGAAGTTTTCTTCCTTTCCTTTAGGTTGCAAGGATTGAAATTGGACAACGTGATATCTTGTTGTATGATAGGGGACAAAGTACCCTTTTGTATTTGGGTATGTAGTATCCACTAAGTAGTATTTATCTAAGGTTCAGCAAAATATTCTAAGGTTAGTGATAGTTAGAGTGAAAATAACGACAACAAGTAAATACATAAATGTGTTTAACATATTATTGCTAACCTCCAAGTGGGTGAGGAAAGTTGTCTCTGGGATCAGAAAGTGCATGGGTTAGGACCTTACAATCTTGAGCTATGCCCTCCCAATCAGTTGATACAAAAGTGAACCTCATATTAAAATAACAAACACCAAGGACATTTTGGATTGTGTGCCAAGGATCCCTTCCACACCTATAAGCAAGGTGCAAGTACTTATCAACAACACAATGGATATGTGTGTCATTTAGAGCACCAGTTGTATCTTTGAAGAATAGCATATACTTCCCATTCAGGTGCTCCTTAATATTGCGTGGAGTAGCGTTGATGGGTTCCTTAGGACATATTACATCCAGAGCCCAAGCAATAACTGTGTCTAACACACAATGAATGTATTAACTTATTGTCTACCCAGAGTGTTGTAGGGTTTGTTGAAGGACTCTATTCTTATTATCGTGGCCTAATGTTTGTAAGAATATTCACACTTGTTCCTCTACAAATACCCAGCAATTATCGCATATTACATTTCTTGCTCAAAGAATGGTGCAGAGTTTCACAAATGTTTTAGACATCATTCTACAGTTGTCGAAACACACCCTCAAATGCCCATTAATCAAGTTGATGATAGCTTCACTACTTGTGAATTTGACATTGTGGACCACACATTGTAAAGGAATGCAACCAATTAAAACTCTTCCTTTAGTTCTAAATCATTGCTTAGGTTGAGAGCATGGAGGTCTTCGATAGTAAACATAGTTAATACGTGACTAAAATGGGCTGCAAAATATCACAAAACACATATGCAAAATATTACTAATTTGACATTATTGGAAAAATAATGAAATTTAAATGAAATGCTTGGAATTTTGATTATTCATTTCAACATATAAATAATGAAATTTATAATTACAAGGAAAAAGTTATAACTACTATTAAATAGTTATAACTTTGTAAGCTAATACCATAAAAATATTAAAATTTTCTTTATTTTCGCAGAACAATGAAGTGTAGAGATTCTTTAAGATTTAAAGTTGATGGAGGTCAACAAGCACACGCAAGACATGAAAAAAAAATAAAAAACAACCATGTGGCAGCATAAGCTTATGGAAATACTAGTCTACATTAAAAAGCACAAATACTTACTACAATCAATTCTTGTTTATATGCAATCTAAAGGGGAGTCTACTTCTTCTTCATCTATTAGCATATCAATTCTCTGACTAACGATAGATGCAAGCTGAGTAGCTAATGCTTGTCAATTGTAAGCTTAAAACTTCAACATAATGTCTATATTCAATTTAAAGAGACCAAACATCTTACTAGGTAACCATGAATACAAGATCACAAAACAATTATAAATCTCATTTTTTGCAATGAAGCAATGCCAATGAGAAGAAATGCGAAATTCCTGAGAATGATTCTCTCTTTTGAGGCAACTTGTCGCTTGAGTGATACTCTATTTTGAGGTGTGGCCTTTCTAACTTGGAAGTGCAGCCATCACTTGTCTTGAATAGAGGTGATTGGCTCCATTTTCACATCTAATTTAGCATTTAACAAACAAATAGATGCCTAAACTTGCACAATTAAATTTGTTGTTTCAATTGCAAACATAAAATATCAATTATTTTATTTCAGATCAAAATCAATCCAATAGGTATGCAAAGACTAGGAATTTTATTCTTTTATCTATAGACCTTATTTTCTAAAACCAGGGATTGCAGTTTTGTGTTGAATGGACTACACAATAAAACTAAAACACCAACCTAATGAATGGGACATGAGTTTTGAGAGATTAAAACAAACAGTTTGGAACGTTTAGAGCATCTGACATGAATTCATCAATTGTTAGGAGTTTCCCATAGGTTCAACTTAATTGAAGGAAAAAGATGGCATAAATCTTCAAACAACTTTAGAAATCTTTTGTTTCTTATGTTACATAATATTGAACAAATTTTTTGTTACAATTTTCATCAAGGATATGTTGGTTCTCCACCTATCAACAATCAATACAAATTACCAATAATATGATGCCAAAATCATGAAACCCTAACTACAAAGTCAGGAAATCAATAGAAGAGAGGGAAAGGAGATGATCGACCTTCGCAAAATTAAACTTCTTCACCGACGATAACAGCTACGTTGTGGAGAAGAAAGTGCTAAATGGAGACCTAGAAACGACCGACGATCATCGTTGCTTCCATGAGAAGACTGGTCACTAGGCAGAGATCTAGAAAGAATCGACGATCACCACTGCTTTCAGGAGAAAATTATTCACTTGACATAGATTTGGAAATGATCGACGATCATCGTTGCTTCTAGGAGAGAGCTGTTCGCTCAGCGAAGATATGGAAAGGACCAACGATTATCGTTGCTTCCAAGAGAAGATTGTTCGCTCGACGGATATTTGCAAAGGTAAAGGTAGAAATGGTTGATGAAAGCATAATAAATGGCATTTGTGTATAATTTAGCCTGATTTCTTCGATATTATACTCGTCTATCATAGGTAAATCGGTCTTTATACTTGATCAAGTTATCCACTCCCACGAGGAATGCCTAGCCATCTATTCCTCATTTCCTCTTGAATTACTGTAACGAGATCAACGGATGGAGCAACTCTCAATCCCTAGAGTTGCGGAGTTTGTTTCCCAATCTCGCGCCCAATAGGCGTTGGAGCACATAGAACAATAAACAAATGCTACCATGGTCTTCCAACCTTTTAGTTTATAAATAAATAGTTATAATAGGTTTTTTATTTTTAAAACAAAGTTTGTGTTTGTGGGGGTGGGTTGTGAACCCTGCCCCTGCAGTGATGGGAAGTGCTTGAAGTGCGAGCAATCCCAAACCCTGCAAGATCTGGTTTGGTTTCTTCATTGCTTTTGTTTGTTACATGATTGTTTTTCCGATATGTTCCGTCCTGCTTTTTCTTGATATATTAATCTTGGTTTTTCCTGTGTTTGGTGTCTTGATACGCTTGGGGTTCTACTTCTTGTCGGCAAGCCACTCACCCTGTTATCGCTGACTGGCGGATGTCTCCGACAAGCACTGGTCCTCTCACTTATCTCTCTACCATGAGGAACTTGGTATGGGTCCAAAACTTATTGATCGACCACACCAAACTCCCGCCAAACCCAACAATAATAGGAAAGTAGAGCTGTAGAGGATTTCTTCCTCTACTGTTTGAGACATTGATAGCTGGAGAAGTGGCAATACAACAAAAGAGAAGCCTCTTGACAATTCATCTGGAGTCCAAATATTAAAAACCATAACATAGGGAGATCATTTTACACTATGAAGCATGGAAATATTCAACTAACGTTGACATGATGCTGAGCCCAATAGCGTAAATAAGAAAAAGACATGAAGCAACGTCTGCTTGATAATTACCGATTACAAAAAAAAAAAAAAAAAAACGTCTGCTTGATACGGATAAACAAGCTGATGTTTGCAAACATTACTACGATACTCTTCCACTTTTCTCCACAGCAGCTCTAAGGTACTTCACAATGTTCGTTAAAAAAAACTCCTAATGAACTAGGACGTATTCATTGCTTCAGCGTGATAAGTTTCCAAATCTTTGTCCAACTGATGTGCAGATTTATCACTGGGTTGCTTTCTACCACGTCCTAGGCCACGGCCACGGGCACGGCCACCACCTGCTTGGAAGCCTCCACGACCACGGCCAGCTTGAGAGCCTCCACGTCCAGCATGAAAATTTCCACGACCTGCTTGAAGGCCTCCACGATTCAACCTACTGAACAAAAATCAAGAAAATTAACATATCAATGGGCAAGCATATCTTAACAGCACAGAATCATCACACACTTGTAAAATCGCTGACAGAAAAAGCCATTCTCATGATGAATGCTGTTTATATAGCACATTTTCAGCATACTCAGAAGAATCTTGCAAAAGTCTCGGTTTGTAGCATTGTGGTGCTGATCTTATTTACTTTTCTTTTTTACTTCCTTGCAGTCTTTTTTTTTTTCCCATCTTCAACACATAAATCACAAGACGTTGCTATGTTCCAACTGCTGGCATCACTAGCCATATTAAACAATACATACACAGCACCACACCAAAATATGATCTATCCTCCTAACCTTCTGACTAACTCATTAAACCCTGAATTCATAGTCAAAGTCCAATTCAAGCCATCTGCCAGCCAACCTGATTACAAATATCAAAGCATAACAACTACCAAAAAAGAGAATACATTGAGCAAATTCAAGATGGTACAATCACATGTTCATTGTCATTCATTGGTCGTTAAGCCAACCAACATCTAAAACAGTTCATGACCATTCAGCCCCTGTTATTCACTACTAGCTACATAAAAGGTCTACTGCTTGACAGGTAAGATAGTCAGGTACAGCTTTTTTAACAAGGGGGATAGAGACATTCAATTTTTGTATTTTTAATATCTGTAAATTCACAAACAAAAAATATATGTGCAACCAATCTGTGCAGGTCGAGGAAGATCAATGTATAAAAAGTTCAATCTTTTTCCCAATGGAAGGATATAAGCTCTACCGTTGACAAATATGAGATGCTGTGAAAATCTAACATAACTAGGAATAATAGACTAGGATTACAAAAATGTAGTTTGACCCATAAAATTTAGGCACTACAAATGTTTGTCACAAGAAGAATTAAATTTTAACCGACAATGAAGAAAACATAAAAAGAGAACACATAAATTTGTGAACTGACCTAGGCAAACGATTGAACCGACTTGCACCGGCTTGTCCCAATTTTGGCCTGACAATTTCCAAGCATCAGAAACATATCTTAATGAAGTCATAGAATCAATTTTGTGTTCCTATTGGGTCTGATGGATCCTATGTTCTTCCACTCTAGCATAAATGCATCAACAATTGTCAATCAGTCACAGATTAATGGTGCTTCAAGATTCAACATCAGCACATATCTTGTAATGTATAATAGCGTAAACAAGTTTAGCAAAATTGGGCACTGGACTAGTCAATGTCTAACTTCAAGTTGTTGAGATGTTGTCACATCTTGCATTATTGTGTAATAGCATGTTGTTCTCGAAAATTACCTCCAAATTTAAGGCTTTTTATACGAATATCTACATGATGACAGTTACATATATAGCTCTGAATTTAAACTCGTCAAAACATAAAAAACCATGCTGATTAATGTAGGTTTCTCATACCCTTGAGTTCATTGATGCTTGCCTACCCCCAACGAAACGCTATAAAGAAGTTGTTACTGCTGTTTCATGCACACTACAATTTATACGACAAAAATTGGGCACAGATTCTCCCTGAGACAAAAGAAAAATAGGCATGCTAAAAACTAATGGCTTTCATTATTTTTTCAATGATAGCAGATAATTTGCATAAAACTTAAATCAGCTAACAAGTAATTACATCTATATGTATTCAAGTTATCATCCTGGACCATGTACAACAGAGTATGGTTGAGTTCCCTTACAAATTGTTTTTCTTGAAAAATACGTGGTTTTAAATTGCAAACTTACAAGACAAATAGCAGATCAGTGCATATCATTTTATGACTATTAAACTACATGAAAGATCAAACCAATAACTGAAATTCCACATATTCAACATAGACGATATGCGGAACCTAGTTAATAATTATCTGATTGTTAACTTCTGTTAGCACAATTTAGAGATCATAGAGTAAATTAGAGATCATAGAGTAAATAAAATCGTAGAATCAATATGTTCAAACAGAGATTCTCTAAGACAACAACATTGTACCCATATATAATTTTTTTTAAGTAAAATACGCAATTATATAATAATGTATATGAGTATATCAGAGTCCATGCATATTTAGAGACATAGAAGAATACACTTCCTGCAATATAGTGCAATCTATTTTTAAATTGTATTAGAAGATCTAGCATTCCTACAGGGGAAAATTTCTGATCGAAATGCCTATGTTAATAACCCAAGTATGTTACTGAAATGGCAAGATTTGACAAAAAGATTCTCATAATATTATTTTGCCCGTGTTAAAACAATAGTTGCCGTAGAGTCAAAGAGTGCATTGGACCAGGTAGGCATCATAAATATGAACTCATTGTGGCTAAAAGAAACCAATGCATCGAAACATACCAAGCATATAACATCTCTAACGCAAGATATTTCAATATTTTTATGTCAGACAATGACTTCCTCTGCTTCTTACAAAAATTTACAACAAGGGATTAACAAGGTTTGACAAAAAGTTATTATGCTACTCTTTTACCAATGTCAATGCACAATGGTTTGCAATAAATATATAATGATGGCAAATGTGCATAGATAGCCATTAGCAAGTGACTGTGTTTGGTGTTTACTAAAAGAAATGGATGCAAATGGATCATGCATACAGCATACATGGAATATAATCTTAAGAGAGAACTGATTCGAGAAGGCCATATACCAAATGATGAGACTATTGTTAAAGGCCAGGAGGGAATTTAAAATCAAGTGAATAATGAAAAGAGACACCAAGAAAGCTAATGAAAATTTTTCAAGTGACTAACTTGATGCTATAACACATTATGTTGATTCTTGAGGGTAAAAGGAACAATGGGAAATTTGGGCATGACGAACAAATTGGTCAAAGGTCACAATCATCAACTCAGAGATGCAGAAAGAAAATACATTAACAAGCATGTCTTTACCAATTCACCATCTAAGAAATTTCACAAAATCTTTACCTTGCACAAGTTCTTTCCTCAGATCACACAGTTGGAGAAAACTTGAGCTTAGCCAATCAAAGTAATTTTGATATATGGGCCAAGATTCTGAATATGAAAAAAAAAATGATAATATCACAGAAAAGGTAGCATGAAAGCTGAGGCTACATACGTCATAGAAACAGTTCTCCTCTCTCCTCCATTTGATCTTCCAACCACGTTGACACGTGCTGAAACAGGTAGACCAATATTATCTCCAATTATTTCAATCTTCATAGCTTTTCCATCAAGTTGAACATTATTATATCTTCTGAGTGCAGCTAACGCGTCACTTCTCCTGATGAAGACAACTTCTGCTGAACCCTATATCAAGAGTAATCCCAGAATTAAATATCAAAGATGCTGCCGAAACAATTGTGACACTAATTACAGATCAGATGGTCATGGTACTAACATATTAAAGATTTTATAGAAAGAAACATAATATTAATGGGCTTCTTTGGTTTGTGGGATTCAATTGAACCGTAGGGAACCAAACCATGTAAAAATATGCACATTTTTGTTTTTATTATATGTAAACTCTATATGCCCATTTGACTTGTAATAAATTACTAAAACATAATTTGAGTTTGTTTACCTATAATGGTCAAGTCAACTCAAAAAGAAATTTAGTTAGTTTTCCTCTCTATTTTCTATTTTGAAATAAAAGATGGTGTTGGCAGAAATAATAAGAATATAAAAATTAGATAAACTTACCTATTATTTCAGAATCTCATGCTATTTAAGAAGTCAAAAGCCCAAAATCATGTGCCAATTAGCTCCCAGGAAATTTTGTATTTTGAAATACCATGATGTCTCCCAAACCATATGAAAATGGCTAGGAATTTATATTAAATCAATCATAATTCAACTAAATCCCACAAACCAGATAACCCTGAACAAGACTTCAATAAGATCTATAAAAAAGTACACACAAAAATCTCACAATGCCACAGACAAATTAAAAGACACCATGAAAAATTAAAACAACTTGAGTTTGCGAAACCGTGAAAAAGAGAGGCATAAGTAATAGACTCACGCTTGGACGACCATTTCTGTCATAATGCACTGTACTGCGCTTGAGATCACCAATCTCAGAAAAGAGCTCCTGATTTCCGATCCAAACAAAATGAATGATACATTCAGATGCTTCAGACTACCAAAGAGAATACACCTCAAAGAATAAACAGTCAAAGGAGATATCAGAGCTGCTCCTATCAAATACCAACACACCTTTATATCTTCATTTGATACCCCATAATCCAAGTTAGAAATGTATAGCTTTGTGCCTGTATTAGTAACTGCAAGCCCTGCAGCTGCCATGCTATCACTAAATAAGTCGTGCTGCCATATCATATCTCTGGCTCTGCTGAAGGACTGACCAAAGTGGGCGAGCAATCCATATAAGGAGAAGAATATGTCAGCATAGGGCAACAAACATTATCAACCGGCCCTCTTGAAGATATAATAAGATAAAAAAATCCATAAAACTAACAGAAACTTCTAACAGAGTTGAAGTTACTAAAACTGAATTTCTCGAGGCATCCAGACCCATAATCTATATCAATAGCAAGCTAAGAGTGCAGGAGAAGGAGTTTACACCCAACATATACATGCTGAAACACATGTACTGAGATCTCAATTCTGGAATTCAACCAGGAAGCACCTTGGCGTCAAACTCCATGGAAGATCACAATTTTATAATGTATGAGAGCCAGCATTATGAATCCACCTCTAGCACGTATTACCCAGCAATCCTCTTAAAATTTCAATTTTTAAAGAACCCATGCTGGTAGTCTTTTCATACCAACATCCAAGCAGTTAATAGGGTGCCTCAAAATTGAGCTTCTCAAAGATCAAAACAACACTATGTATCCGCTCTCCTGAGTTTTATTTTCTAAAGCAGTTTGATTTCCTGAACACGTGGAAAAAAGGGCGATAATGTAGGGCTTGCCTTGGCAATCTTGTAAGGTGATGGTCGTACATTAGCCCTCAAAGACCTTCCACGCCCCATGCCACCAGCTCTTTCACGATACATACCACCACGTCCACGGCCCACACCTCGGCCCCAGCCTCTCCCTCTACTACCACCACTTCTCCTGTTGACCATATCATCCAGAGATATATCCAATGTATTTGCCATTCACGTAGTTGAGTCTATACTTCTGTTTAGTTAGGAGGGATTAAGGACCTGCACTGTGATCATAACACATTAATGCTGCTGCAAATATCTTCAAATTGCTAATGTACCAGCAAATTGTGGAAGTTGAAACAAAACTGGGATTTAAAAAAAATCTAGTGCTATCGGAATCAATCAAAATAACATGTTGTTCAGAGTCAAGGAAAGGAACACATAGATTTAGTGCCAACCACAATCCGATCATATTTCAAACATTAAGTATAACCCATCAACAAAACTGGATGTCTCTGTTGAAAAAATCACAGTGGTCAGAGCCAACAATTAGAACATATGAATCAGTTCAACAATAATTTCAAAGTCATTAACGATTCTGATTCCAGCAACCATCCAGAAACGCCCCAGTTAGCTAGTCCTTACAACAATCTACGCATAACTAGTTTGAGAACCAGTTTGCACTTAATCCTAGAAACTCCACAGACCAAACCCGCTCAAAGGAAAACGAGTTGGGTTGTAAAGTTACCATGTAAAAAAACACGGAAATCTCAGAAATCCTCGATGTGAAGTTCCAAAAACCTCGTTACTGGGAAACCAAAACCATAACAGACCTTTAAATCAATAAAAATAATGAATTGAGATCGAAGCGCTCTTCTGAGTGAAATAACAACGAGAGCTACACCCAGCTTCCTTGATTCTATTCCCCAATATCAATACCCAGCCTTTCGCATAAAAACATCTGAAAACCACAACCTTTGAAAACAACAGCAGCAAGTCCAGAGTATCAGAAACACAAGAGCCCCTACTTTTCGATTTAAAAACAAAGCAAACGAAATTTAAAAAAAAGGATTTCTCAGTACCAAATCGAGAGACAAAAGAGGGAGGAGGGGCGCCCTAAGAGATGAGGAGTAGATGGATTACCGGAACAATACGGGTTTTTTTCCCCTTACAAGGCCAAGACGAGCAGAGATCTGAAGGGCAACTTGCTTGGAATATCGTAGATCAGAGAGAGGAGAGGCTGGAAACGGTGGATCTGGAGCAAAGCGTGCGACAATTCTAGGGTATGGAGGAGGAATGAGGAGGCGGCAGCAGGCAGAGAGACATGGGAGGTTCTAGGGCAAGTGCGTAAGTGGCCGTCGTGATTTCGTGGAAGGAAGTTGTGGGTCTATAGAAATTTTGGGGTTCGAAGTCGTCGCTTTATGGGCGGTGAGGATGCGACCACATTCCCCAACAATTTACCATGGTTTTTAACCGCCTTAAGCTGCACCTAATAGAACTCAAATACTGGTTAACGTTGCCATAGATAGATTATGTATATTTTAATTCTCATAGATAGATTATGTATATTTTAATTCTCAATACTCCGGTGACATCTTTACATCACTTGGTTCTACCCTTTTTTTTTGTAAACATTAATGAAAATTATTCTTTTTTATAATTTATCCCCACTATTCATTAGATTTGAACCCAAAAGAGAAATATGTGTTTCTAGTTAACTACATCTTTGTTGAAGCTTTTTTTTTTGTTCTACATTATTTTTCTTATCATAATTTTTTTCTTCGTGCTAGCACGTGCGAAAATTTCAACTGTCTGTTTTTACACATCTTGGTTGTCGATGTCACACTTCAAACCCAATGTTCTCTCCTTCACTTTCTCACTCTTCCACTCTCCCGTACCAGTCCACCACTGTCTACTATTATATCATCGATGGCTCTAAATGTAGTGGTCGCTCTTGAAATGTCATAACAGTCACTCCTCCCAACCAACCGTTACTGTCCCCTCCTCCCAAACACACAACCTTAGGCCCCCGTCACCTCTTCCACCACTCCCACCCCATGTCCAGTCCTATTCACCTATCATTTCTCTTGCAAGTCTAGTCCCACCACTCCCACTCCCATGTTTCCTCCTATTCCTCTTTCACATCATTATCCATGCATATTCATAATACTTTTTTCCATTAAAACCACACCCACCGCTGTTACCATGTCCCTCTTCCCTTGCAAGAAACTTCCAAAAACCCTAACCTTGAAATAAAACCTAGGGGTGGGATCCACAAATAGATGTAGTACAATTATCACTTTTGTCACCACTGTTGTTCTTGCAACAATCCACTTCTCTTGGGTTTGTCTAGAATTAGGTCAGACCCTTCTCTCCCTCCTTCAAATCATTGGTGTTGTTACTTTCCAGGTTTTGAGTTTCTGTTGTGGTTGAATGTATTTGTAGGATACTCAAAGGTTTGATCAATGAAGGGTTCTTTATGGTAGGATTGATTAGGATCTTTGTTGTTTGCCAATGATTTGTTTATGATAGATTGTTGTCATACATTGCTGGATCAATATATAGTTTTTGTGACACCCACAATTTAGTTGCCTTCTAAATCATGTAGTTTATTGAATAAACTAAAGGCATGGGTAATAAGCGTGTGTTCTTAATGAGTGTTTCTGGCACATAATTGGGACGCATATTGAAGGCATGATGTCCCTTCATGTAATTCAAGCACATAGTCTTGTGCTAGTTTTTAGTAATTTAGTAGTTTACTATCAAGTTTAGTGTTGTATTTTGAATTGATGATGATGTTATTTTGATACTTTGAGTTGATATTTAGATCCTTGTAAAGATTTATAATGAATGATCTTTGATTATCAATGATGATTAATGTGAAATATTGGGTTGTGCACTTGATTACTTGGTTCCCTCTTATACAAGTGATTTGATTATTAACGAATGATTGTGTGGATTAGATTTTTGTACATGGGATCATTCTTGCACATAGCAATACTTGAGGAGTATATTGTGCAAGTGTTGAGGTTATTTTTGTTGGCTTTATTAGCCTTATATTGATTTTGATGATAACAAAAGACTAATGTGTTTTACGAGAATATTTCATCGTTCATATTTGCAAAGAAGATCATTAGAAGACTTAGAAGATTCAAGCATAAAAGGGACGATATTTGAAGAAGAAAAAGATCCATGTGCTATCAAGAAGAATTCAAGATGAAGGAAAAGGAGAAGAAAAATTAAATAATATTTGTAATTATTTTGATGTAATTTTCTATTTATGCGTGTACCTAGGAACTTGTATTTATCTCTCAAATATCCCCATAGAGTCATAGGAAAATAGCCTTAGCTCCAAAACCAACCATTTATTTAAAAACATTCATTATAGGACTAAAGGCATTTTCGACATACCGAATTTACTCGGTATACCGAAATATATGTAGATTAGAAAAATCAGAAAAGAAACCCAGAACGGCATACCAAAATTCACTGGCATACCGAATCAAAGATTTTCAGCATACCGAATTATTTTTGGTATACTGAAATGCTCGATCGTTGCACATTTCGGTCAACCATTTTGATTTCGGCATACCAAATCTGTAGCTGTTGCTGAACGTTAAAGAGACGTTAGACACATTCTTATTGTTGGGCCATCCTCCACCTCCATGGCGAGATTGGAAAGAAAATCTCAATCTCGAAAAATAAGGGATTGCAATTGTGAGAGAAATAAGGGATTACAATTGTGAGAAAAATAAGGGATTGCAATTGTGAGATATAATCGGGAGGAAGATATATATATATGTCTTGACAAAGAGAGAAAAAAGGACAGAAGAAAAAGAGATAAGAAGAAAAAGAGATAAGAAGAGAGAGAGGAGCAGCCGTTTCTTCTCCTGTTTTTCCCACACGACTGCTGCTGCAATTTTTCCCTTTCTTTCTCGCACGTTTGCTGCTGCTGGTACCCGGTGTCCACCGTGTTGCTGCTGCCCGGCTGCTGCAATTTTTCCCCTTCATGCGTTCTGCTGTTGTTGCGTGAAGAGGAGCTGCTGGTCATCCGTCCGTACAGTTGTTGCTGTTGCGTGACGAGGAGCTGCTGGTTGTCCGTCCAACGTGCTGCTGTTGTTGTGCTGCCGCCGGTGAAGAAGGGACGCGTGATCCAGCGCGTGGTTCCACCGACGGTGAGGAAGAGGTGCTCGTAGGTAAACGTCCACCGTGGGTGCGCGTGGTTCCGTGACAGGGGAGATTCTCATCTATTCCATTGGGATATATTTCTTCTTTCTTATTA
>JAMKQA010069740.1:0-19089 GCA_024699735.1 Posidonia australis | reverse complement strand
CCCCCCGAAGAGGTGCCACTGCTGTGTTGGAAACGCCTTTGTCGCTGTGAAAGGAGGGGGTGGTGCCACTAGGGGAGAGGAAGATGGCAGCACTTGTTGTTGTGTCCCAGGGGGGGAGGGAGAGTTGCTAGGTGACTTGGGGGATAGTGGAGGTGGGGGTGGAGTCGCTGCTGGGTGGTTGGAGGAGGTGGGGGAGCCGTTGTGTGAGTGCATGTGGTTGGGGAGGGAAAGGGGCAGCGTTGTGTTAGTGTTAGGGTTTTATTAGTTGGTGTGTGGGTTACTAGAGGACTTTTTGTAGTATTGTCAACTATTTCTCTGTAACTACATGATAGTGTACCCATTCATTTTCTAGTTAATAGACTTTTTGCATTTAAATTTGTAACTTTTATTTAATTACATGCTAGTGTATTTTTAGTATAATATGGGTTAGATATTCTTTAAGTATATAAATTTATAAAGATAACCTTGTAAAATATGTATATTATACGTATTAAAAATGATTATAAATATTATTAAATGATCCCTATTTGAGTCGAGCCAATAATGTTCAGGCTTGTTTCATTTATTTAAGTAAGCCTAAAATTGTGTTTGGACTTGGCTCATTTATGAATGAGTTGAGCTCAAGCTGAGCCTCTAATGAGTCGAACCCAAACTATTTAACAAACGTGAGCAGAAATTTACAGCCATAGATATGGGTTGCCTGATGTTTCACCCAAAGGAGTTTTATGCTTTTAGAGATGAACAAGACCTTGTACAAATGTTTGACGATCCAAATGTTAGGCAATGTGTAGAATTGTACATTACAACTGAAGTCCAAGGTGAAAATCCTAGAGATGGCATGAGAAGTCCTAAACCAGCAGTGAGAAGTAAAAACCAAAGGATGCAAAAGTCACATGTTTTTGAAGGAGAAGTGCAAGTGGCAGGTGGGAGTTGGCCTTGATGTTGAGGTCGCTGATGTTGAGGTTATTGATGTTCGCATTGATGATGAGGATGTGGACCTTGAAGATGATGGTAATATTGATCATGATGATAGTGACTTGGAGTTTTATGCTTTTAGAGATGAACGAGACCTTGTACAAATGTTTGACGATCCAAATGTTAGGCAATGTGTAGAATTGTACATTACAACTGAAGTCCAAGGTGAAAATCCTAGAGATGGCATGAGAAGTCCTAAACCAGCAGTGAGAAGTAAAAACCAAAGGATGCAAAAGTCACATGTTTTTGAAGGAGAAGTGCAAGTGGCAGGTGGGAGTTGGCCTTGATGTTGAGGTCGCTGATGTTGAGGTTATTGATGTTCGCATTGATGATGAGGATGTGGACCTTGAAGATGATGGTAATATTGATCATGATGATAGTGACTTGGAGTTTTATGCTTTTAGAGATGAACAAGACCTTGTACAAATGTTTGACGATCCAAATGTTAGGCAATGTGTAGAATTGTACATTACAACTGAAGTCCAAGGTGAAAATCCTAGAGATGGCATGAGAAGTCCTAAACCAGCAGTGAGAAGTAAAAACCAAAGGATGCAAAAGTCACATGTTTTTGAAGGAGAAGTGCAAGTGGCAGGTGGGAGTTGGCCTTGATGTTGAGGTCGCTGATGTTGAGGTTATTGATGTTCGCATTGATGATGAGGATGTGGACCTTGAAGATGATGGTAATATTGATCATGATGATAGTGACTTGGAAGTTGAACTAGAAGATGATTTTGGAGGTAATGAAGACAATGAGGTGCTTGAAGACCAAGAAATGTTTTGTGAGGACTCTACATATGTTCCATCTGATAATGACTACATTAGCAATGGAAGCACATGAAGATCAAAATTTTGAAGATGTTATGGGTGACACAAGACCAGATTTGGTAGGTCATAAGTCAGGGAATGTGGATACATCAGAGGACACCAAGTTTGAGAGTAAGGAGATGTTCAAGGACACATTGCATCAGTACTCTCAAACAAACATTCAAGAGAGAAGTGAAGACTCCCTCAATGGGGAGAAGAAGACTTCATGGGAAGAGAATTCTCTTCAAAAGAAAAAACACAGTGCATAAATGTTGGACTACGGTTGTGTTTGATATTTGTCAGATTTTGATTCTGACAAATTTCCAATGGGAATCAATGCCTACTTCTCACTACACTAAATCCAATTTGTTCATTTAATTTTTTATTTATTAAAAAAAAATAAAAACCTTTATTTTTTGCATTGGAATCTGAAAAATAGAATCCTACTTTGTATCAAATACAATCTACAAGTCTACAATCCTACGACACCCTATTAATAACTAGGTTGGGGTGTACACAGTTCGGTTCGATTCGTTTTTATTGTGATAAGAATTATAAATTGAATCGTATTGGAATCGAATTGAATTGTATATATACTTAAAATCAAACTACATGGAACTGTTCAAAAGTCGATTGCTTCAGTTTGGTTCTTGATTTTTAACCTAAATATTCATCGAAAGATGATTCAATAATATTATTTTTTGATAATTAGTTAGAGTTGTAATCAAGATACATAATACTACGACGAAGATACATAATGCTGCAATCAAGATACATTATTACATAATGCTACAGCCAACATGTTCTATTCTACAATATAACATGATTACATAATACTGCAATCAAGATACAATGATTAAAAATAAACATATATTATAGTCAAAAATAGAGTCGATTTCTTTCTTAATATCTTACTTTGTATAGAAAAAAGGAAATAAGGTATGGCCCTGATCGCGAAAGTTGTGTTTTGAAGTCAAAATACTAACAAAATGTCAACCCAACCTAGTTCAATAAAACATCAACATTCAACAATATTTAATTAAGCGTCTGCACCTCATATGTATGAAATATATGTTGACATTTGAAATCTTGTATCCACATCACTACATGTATGAAATAAAACATCCACAGAATAGTTAGTTGAATGTAGAAATGAAATCATGCACATCAGATAGAAGCCACATGTATCAAATAAATTGGTTCTGCTCATACTTTAACCTTTTTTTCCTTTTTACTTATCTTCATTAATTACAAAGGAGAACAATTGAAATGTCAAATGTCAATTATCATAAACATATTTATTGTTAGAGTTATGTGATGTATTAGGATCTTGTTGGTTAGACGGGTTACACTTATCGTAGGATGTTTGACAATTCCTATTTATATGTACTCTCATGTTCATCAGAAGAATAACACACAATTTTTCTTATCTCTCACATGGTACCAAAGCATTGGGTTAAATCCTAGCCATCACCTCAACCCTAACCACTAGCTATCATCGACCGCCACCTTTGTCGGCATCCTAGTCACTGTCAGCACCTCCTTTTGTCACTGTAGGTGCCAACAATCCTCCCTGCACCCTCCATTGACCCTCTTGACTTCTCCAATTGTCCCAGTCGAGTCCATCGACTCCTCCCAAGGCTTCCGCTCGCTGCGTTAGCTCCCCCCGACACCTTCGCTAACTTTCCTGAACTTTCTACTAGCATTGCAAGTCTAGCTGGCCCTTTCCAATGCCTACGCTAGCACTATAGGGCTATGTCGACACCTCCATCACCATCTAGGAGGCCCGACAGTCCTCCCTACCCATTTTTTGAGGCCCTCCAGCCTCTCCTATGTGATCAACGATGTTTGTAGCCACATTCGTTAATCATGATGGTGTTGTAGGCTACTTTGTCATCTGTTCTTCCCCCTTTGTGTGTGGATTACTCCCATCCACACGTGGTTGTCTCTTTAGATCGTTGTTGTGAGTATTCGAAAGGTTGGGAAACATGAACTTTTGTGAGTCATTGGTGAAAAATCTAAGTGGTGGCCAACCTTGTTGCATGCATTGTGGATGCTTAAACATCGAGTAGATAGGTGCTGGGACAAGAGTAGTTGACTACTAATGACACATGTTACTGCAGATACTTTACCATCCACATCATCCAACGTTGAGTCCACTGTGACTGTCTCCCAGGCTGACCATGAGCAGCTTCTACAGCTATAGGTCACTGATTTTACAGCTACAGTATCTCATGCGACTTCCTTAGGTATTAGTGTCTTTCTTGCCTCTAGGAACTACTCCTAGATCATTGACTTAGGTACCTCCTCCCATATGTCTAGTACAAAAGATTTTTTTACTCGTTTATCCTAACTTTCTGATATTCGTTTAGTTGCTATTACTAATGGTCATTCTTGTCATGTTGATAGAGAAGGAGATGTGTAGGCCTCCTCCTAGCTCAGATTAGAAAAAGTCCTATATGTCCCTGATTTTCCTATCAATCTTTTTTCAATTAGTGTCATTATGAAACAATTACTTTGTTGTGTAACCTTTTTTCCATTTCACTACACATTTTAGGATTTGTTGAGGAGGAGGAGGATTGGTTTGGATTGTGAACAAGGACATAGCGAGTACCTACTGGTTCATGATGACATACCCTGAGGATTGGCATTTGTAGCGTCCACTGCAGAGCCTTTTATTTTGTAGCACTACTGGCGAAGTCATCCTTCTTAGAGGATGCTGCAACAAGCTTTACCCTGGTTTTCTATTTCCACGTTTAATTGTAAGTCTTATCAATTAGGTAAGCATCATCGTGCTACTTTTAGACGCCTACGTCTTGTGCCAAGTTAAAGTCTATTTGAATTAATTCATTGTAATATTTGGGATCTTGCTAGAGTCCAATCGGTGTCTGTTATCGTTATTATATTATTTTTATTATTGACTTTTCACGTGCATCTTGAGTTTATTTGCTTAAAGATAGTAAAGTCCTTGATGTCCTCAAATTTTTTATTAATGAAATAAAAAATCAATTTGATGTTAGTCCAAAATGTTTGCATATGGACAATGCTCTTGAGTTTGTTCAAACTAGTGTTTAGTCTTATTGTGCCTTCTTGAGAAATTTACGTTAGACCATTTGCTCTCACACATCTCAACAAAATAGTATTGCGGAGCGTAAACACAGACATATTTTAGATGTCATGTGCACCATTATGCTGCATATGCATGTCCTAAAATACTTGTGGTCTGATACTATTCTTATCACATCCTCTTATAAATAGGATGTCTTCTACCCTTTTAGGTGGTGAGGTTCCTCTTAGGCGTCTTCGACCAAATGCTGACATTTTTGCTTGAACTCCTAGGGTTTTTGGGTGTATTGCCTTTGTCTAGGATTTCTCTCTTAAACTTGACAAGTTGTCTCCTAGGTTGATAAAGTGTGTGTTTGTGGGCTACTTTAGGATTCAGTAGGGTTACTGATGTTTTCATCCTTCCATCAGACGATATTTTATCTTAGTCGATGTCACCTTTTTTGAGTCTCAGTTATACTTTACTGGTCTTACATCTAAGATCAAATGTCTCCCTTTACTATCTCCAATTGAGCCATCTTTCACGCATGATAATGAATCTCTCAGTGTGGACAAGGAGTTGTCACGTCCTTTGCAGGTATATTGTTGGTGCCAACAAGTGCATCCACCTCTTTCAACAAAATCGTCCTTCCATGTAGATGCAAATCAATCTTTCACCAATTTCGACATTCCAATTGCGCTTCGCAAGGGTACACATTCTAATATTGCTCATTCTATTTCCAATTTTGTTTCATATGACTCTCTTCACCCTTCTTTTTGTCGTTTTGTCCTATTCGTTTCTTCTGAGTTTATTCCTAGGAACTGTTAAGAGATCGTACTATCCCTCATTGGAAGGTAGCCATAGATGAGGAAATAACAGCATTGAGGTTTTGTGACACTTGGGAGTTGGTGACTTGCCCTGTCGAAGTAATCGTAGTCACCTGCAGATGTGTCTACACTATAAAGCACAACTCAAATGGGACAGTTGATAGGTACCAAGCTCGATTGGTGACAAGAGGCTTCACTTAGACATATAGTGTCGACATTACAGATACTTTTTCACCAGTTGTCTGACTGAATTCTATCAACGTTATTCTATCCATTATTGTCAATCACTCATGAGATATGTACCAACTAGATGTGAAAAATACCTTCTTGTATGGTGATTTGTTTGAACCTGTACTTATAAAGTAACTTTTAGGATATGTTGCTGAGAGAGAGGACAAAGTATGTAAATTGAAGAAGGCTATTTATGGCATAAAATAGAGTCCCAAAGCTTGATTTGAGAAGTTTAGTCAAGTGATCATGGCAGGTGGTTTTCAGAGATGTGTTGTTAATCATTCTGTTCTTTACAAGAGGACTACCAGTGGGTGTGCATTTTTAGTAGTTTATGTTGATGACATTTTGTTGACAAGTAGTGATGTAGTAGGTATTTAAGAGACGAAGGAATACCTTAGTGCATCCTTTTCCACTAAGGACATGGGGAAATCGTGGTATGTTTTGGGCATTAACTTTGCCTATGTAAAGGAGAGGATGACATTGTTTCAGAGGAAATATGTTCTTAATCTTCTTCCAGAAATGGGACTTTTGGGCTACAAGTCAGAGAATACACCTATTAAGCAGACACCACCCTTCTGGGACACTACTTTAGAATTGTTAAAGGATTCTGGTTAGTATAGAAGATTGATTTGAAAGCTTATATACTTGATAGTCACTTGAGCTGACATATCATACACAATCAGTCTACTTAGTCAATTCATGCATGATCCTAGGAGAGTACATTAGGGTGGAGCCTTGCGTGTTTTGTCTTGTATCAATGGTGCACCAAGAAAAGGTTTAGTTTACAAGAGAAGTAGCTACCTGCGAGTTGAGGCTTATTTAGATTCAAGTTATGCTAGAGACAGCGGCGATAGGAAGTCTACATTGGGCTTCTGTACATATGTGGGAGGTAATCTGGTCACCTGGCATAGCAAGAAGCAGAATGTGGTTTCCAGATCTAGTGTAGAAGCAGAGTATAGGTCTATGGCCTAGACAACATGCGAGATAATGTCAATCAGGTCACTCTTGGTGGAGCTTGAGTTTCCTATTGAGATGCCCATGTCTATGCATTGTGACAATAAGGTTGCTGTATTCATCGCTAATAATCTTATCTTTCATGAGCGTACAAAACATATAGAGGTTGACTGTCATTATGTGCGAGATATGGTGATGAGAGATGTTATTTCTACATCTTATATTCAATCCTTAGAGCAACTTACTGATATCGTCACAAAGGATTTGAGTGTAGGTGTATTTGGGACTCTATGTATCAAGTTAGGCATGATAGATATATATGCTCTAGCTTGAGGGGGAGTATTAGAATTAGAGTTATGTGATGTATTAGGATCTTATTAATTAGATAGATTATTGGATATCCACTTATCCTAGGATGTTTGACAATCCTTATTTATATGTACTCCCATGCTCATTAGAAGAATAACACACATATTTTCTTGTCTCTCACATTTATCATTAATAAAATTATAAAAAATATAAAGATAAATGAGAGTGAATTACCTGATATCTCAAGTTTTTCAAGTTCTTCAAAGTTTTCTTCAAGTTTAAGAGATGTGCCTCTTATTTGATCTTTGGCGCATATCAAGCATTCTACAAGCGTTGGAATTAAGGAGCTTTTATATTGATTTAATACACGATCACTCATGCTAAATGTTGATTCTAAAGCAATAATGGAAATCAGAATGGCAAAAACATCTTTTACCATGTGAGAAAGTATCTTATACTTGTTCGGGTTTACTTTCTACCTAATCAAAATATCAAAAGAGACTTCTTGCTTTTCACAATTTTCACTCATGTACTTGTCCAACTTTGATTTGAATTTCACATTGTGTTCCTCTTCTAGCTTCTTTCGAAATGCTAATTTCAAAGATTTTAAGTCATTCTCCTCTTGTTCAATCATATCCATAGCTTGTGAATACCCAGGTAGTGTGGAATGTACACTAACATTTGAATATTTTGCTTGATCTTTTTCATACAAAACTCTGAATGTGTCCTTCACATATTTCATTAACTCAACAACAATTTCTTCATTATAAATAGTTGTAAAATAGAATTTAACATACTTCAATTTGAAACAAAAATCCAACAAAATAGCAACTAATAACAAAAAATTGATTATTTCAAATCTTCTCTAATACTTGTCAAAATTTTCTTTCATCTTTCAAGCCATTAAGCATGAACTTAGATCATTGCTCTTGCACCAATCATTCAACTCCTTTTCAATTTTGAAAATCTTATCAAAGTAGCAAATAGATGTGACATGTAAACTTAAGAAATCCAACACTTTCAAAAAATAGAAAAGACAATTCTTCCATAACAATCATTCTAGTAAAAGCTTTTCTAGCTTTATCATTATCAAACTTCCAAGAAACTAGTTTTGTTTTCCCCACATCATTTTGATTGAATGTTAATGTTTTTTGCTTCTTGTCTACATTGTATTTTAAACATATCGTAATATGCTTTTTTAGACTAGAAGTGTAGTTAAAATAGAAAATTTAGATTTGCAATAATTGCATAATATCTTTTTCAATTTGGCAAAAACATCCTTTGCTTGTGTCAAGTGATCCTAAGCCTCGACTTTTCCTTACTGGCTCTTTTCTTGCATGCCTTAGGCTCAAGACTAGTTGTGGTTATTGTCTCCTTTGTGTTCTCTTCTATGGTTTAATTGTTGCTACTAACATTATTATCTCCAATGTTCACCATCTATTATATAAACAAAAACCAAAGTTACAAATTGCATTAATAACAAAGTTACATAACATAAATTTAAAGTTACAAAACATAAAAACAATCTTCATCTAAATTGTAAATAGCATATACATCACCTGATTTGGTGAGGAAATGCTTCCAGAGGATGTAGTATTGTCATGATTTTTAGGCCTTTATTCCACGACAAGTTGGCAATGGCGTCGAGGAAGAATGGAAAAGACTAAGCCTGCAATTTTATAAAACTAGTGATAAGGAATTAGTTCACAAGGGCTTAAGGTAACAGAAGCTAGCAGGAAAGGTAATGAAACCTATATGTCGGTGGCCGATGCGGGAGGGAGTGGTGCTTGGTCGAGTCTATAGGTAGGAAGTGGTGGAGTGTGGTCGATGCAAGAGGGAGTGGCGAAGTGCAGTCGGTGCAGGAGGGAGTGGGGGTGGAGTGCCACTGTATGCCTGGTTGAGTCTTGAGTCTCCATTCTACAAGGAGGAAGTGGCAAAGTGTGGTCGATGCAAGAGGTAGTGGCGGAGTGCGGCCAATGCAGGAGGGAGTGGGGGCCGAGTGCCGTTGTGCACCTAGTCAAGTCTCAAGTATGCACTCTGCAGGGAGGAAATAGCGAAGTGCAATCAGTTGCAGAGGGAGTGGTAGAGCGGGACCGATGCAGGAGAGAGTGGGGGTAAAGTGCCGCTGTGCGCCTGTAACACTTGCAATTTCATTGCCTTCTGAGTTGTGTAATTTACTGAATACACTAAAGGCACGTGGGAGTGACACATGTTTTTGCATTGGCGACGCATACTCTTGATGCATGGTACCGACACGTATTGGGAGCACAATGCCTTGTGTCAGTTTCTAGTTATCTAGTAGTTTGTTGTTGGATTTGGAGTTGTAATTTGGTTTGAATTATGTTATCTTGATGTTTTGAGGCCAAGTGAATGTATAGATCTTCGTGGAGATTTGTGATGAATTATTTTTGGAGATTATTGTGGAATTTGGGTGTGTAGTTGGTTATTGGTTTCCTCTTGCTCAAGTCATTTGATTTAATGATAAGTGATCATGAAAATTTGGATTTTTGTACATGGGATCCTTCTTGCACGTAGCCATGCTTGGGTGCATGTTGTGCAAGTGTTGGAGTGTGCTTGTCAAGTGCATTACAGGTTTGTGCAAGTGGTAGTGGTTTGTGTGACTCGTGTTGGCTCGTGTGCACCCTTGTCCTTGTGGATGGATGACATGGTTGTTTCCCTGGCTCGTGCCTATTTAAGGATGGGTAGAGCCGATCACACCTCATCCCTCCTCATTACTCTTCCTTCTCCCGTGCGAGTGCGAGTGAGAGTGAGAGGAGAGGAGTCCTAAGCCTTCTTCTTCTTCTTCTTCTTTTCCTTCTTCTTCCTATGTGAGAGTGCGAGACGGAGAGTGAGGAGAGCTCTTGGTCGTGGGTTCTCGAGGGAGGGAGGCGAGCTCTGAACGTTGTTTCATCGCTGATGAACCTCTTCCCATTGTAGTTTGGTCTTGAGGAGGTAAGCCATAGCTTCATAGTGGTTGATATCACTTATTTCTCTTCATGCATGTCGATTTTCTCATTTAATCCTTGCATGCATGTACTGATCTCATGTCCCATTGTGCTATGGATAATGGTGGTGATAGTTGCGGCATGCCGTGTAGATGTGGTGAGCGTCAATTGTTGTCTGTGCACATGCGTGCTTGCAGGGAGGTTAGTTTTTAGGTTCGAGTGTTGGGTTCACTCTTTTCCTCCCTTGCATGCACAAGACTTGTGTTGATCTCTGGTTTTTGGGTACTTGTTGGGTGCTAGAACACTAGTGCATGCTCAGTTGCAGGAGGGAGCCGCTGCATGAGGAGTTTCAGTGGTGGAAGTCACCAGTGGCCCATGTTGGGTTCGAGTGCTTGTGGATTGTGTGCATTGTTGAGGTACAAGCCCCGTGAATCTCTTTTTTGTGCTTGGATCTTGTTAAATAATGATGCATGTAATGTTCTCGTTGCATGGAAGATTGGTTATTTTTTAAGAAGATTTTTACGACATTTTTACAGTGATTAATAAGTTGGATTTGTTATTGATTTACTGTTCATGGCAAACGTATATGTAGGCTTTGATATGTAATATCATGAGTTTTACACATCTGATTCCTGTGTTTTTTATTCCTAATGATAAGAGTATCTTGAGATCTTCATTTTGATATATTATCTGTAATTTTTGGATGTATGTGGTGAAATCTAGGAGGATTTCTTTGAACTGAAGCTTGTAGTTTTGAGCTCTATTTTCTTCTGAAAGCGCGTAATACTGGCTCATATCACTGGCTCGTAATATTGGCTTGTATTATTGGCACATTTTTCAAATTAGTTTCCTGGTTTGACAGTGAAACTGGCTTGATTTCCAGAGTTATGTTTTGATCTTGTAAATGGTAATGAGTTTTCTAAAACGAATGTTTTTCAAAGATGTTAAAAAAATGTTGAGGATGTTTTCGAAAAGAGTTTTCTACAGTTTTGTTGTGGAACAAGAGACCTGAGGATGGTGTTGCTAAGATTAGGGGATATGACGATATTCCTAGGTGGTCAATTACGAAGCCTAAGTTGAGGTTTTGAGACCAAGAAACTGTAGGTAAGTATCGTCGGATCTTAGAAGTATAATATTCCTAGATTGGCGTTTACAAGACTGAGGCTAAGGTCCACGGGTTGAGGTGTTGGCTAGTCCTAGAGGTATGATATTGTGGTTGCTCTGAGCGTTGAGACTTGGAGTGCTGGCTAGACTTGGAGGATAGAGACTTTAGTTGCTCTAGGCACTGTAGTGGGGACATCAAGAGGGAGGACTTTGCGTAATTGGGCCAGTACAGGTAGTTGCATGTGCATTGTTTCTGATAACGTCTTAAGAGATGACAACTTTCTCAAGGAGGGTTAGCACTTTAGAGGTCCTTCAGTGAGGTTGGACTTTGGGATGGAAAGGTTCCTTGCAGGATAGCTTGTTTGTGGTAGTGTAGCATACTCTGGTGGCTACTTGTGGTTGTGACCATGTCGACGACAACTCGTGCGTGGTGTGAAAGGCCAAACATATGAAACGAAAGGGTCACGATGAAAATCGAGGCAAAACTAAACAATATGGACAAGAAAGTAAAGGAGTTACTACCTAGTCTATTAAATGGGAAGATGAGGAAAATAGAAAACTAAAGAAATAATATGCATGCGAAAAGGAAAAAAAAAATGCAAAATGATACTCTATGTCGAATGGACGCGACACATCGGTCACTGTGTGCCAAAGAAAAGGTAAGGACGCTTGTTACGTGTAGGGAAGTTGTTAGACACCTCCACACGTCTAACGAATTGATCTTTCATGGCTTAGCTTGCTCACATGTGTGGCTATGTAGGCATAAAGATGCCAAATAATATGCACCCTGGGGCAAATGGTGCAATGCAATGCCTTGCAAATGGATGCTTCTTAAGGTATGCGCAACAAGTGAATGCTTAATGCTATACAAGTGGATGTGAAAAACATGTAGGAAAATAAATCTAGATCTCTGGAATTAAAGCTAAAACGAGAAAGGCACGTAAAACAGAACTTGGCTCCACTATTTGTGCTCTGGACCAGGGAAAAGTGCACTTGGTATTTGTGTTGGGTAGTTGCGCTAACTTATTGCGCCTAGTATTGGCAATAGGTATTTGCACCCCAAGCTCTCTACAGTAGACCGCAAGCTTCATCACTCAACCATGATCCAAAACCATTCGAAACACATGAGCAAACATTCAGGAAGCAAGTTGGGATACCATGAAGTGGATTGAAGCAAAAAAACAGGGTCGAGAACACTTGGCTCACTCCTTCCACCCCTACAGGCTGTCGTTGGGTTCCATAGGCTCTTACAGCCATGGATTTCAGCTGCAAGCTTGGAGAAGCCTCAGTGGCATCCATGGAGGGTAGAGGAAGTGAGAGAGGGGAAAGAAGATGCCATGTTGATGTAGTGGAATGCCAAAGTAGCTCTCCCTATCTTCACCAAACCTCGTCGGAAGTCTCGGACTCAACCAACCATGGAAGAGGCTGTGCGCATCGGAGAATGCCGTAGACAAACTTCATGGAGTGAGGAGAAAGAAGGGGCACACGCAAACAGGTTCACCTCATGCTCATGGGCTGATGGCCTAGCACAGGCAAAGAACCCATCGCCAATGGCCGAGAGATGTGATGCATGGATGGGAAAACAAAGACAAATCAAGTGGAAAACATCAAATGAAACATCAATGTAATGCAAAGCAATGACATGCATACAGGTACACATGACTGAGAGCAAGCTCACCTATGGACGTAGGTGGGTTGTCCTCCCGACGCGGTCGTGACGACTCTATCCGGGTTGGTGGTGCTCTGCGACGACGGAGGCAGACGAGGCAGGGTGGAAGGTGTGCTGGGATGTTTGTTGTGAGGGGAGGAGGCTGTGCAATGGTTGTTTGAGTGGCTCCGAGGCTTGGTTGTGGTTTTGAGTGGCCGAAAATGGGTGGTGTAGTGGCCAATTGGGCTCGCCATGTAATGGCTGGGTGTTGTTGCCAAGTGTGTAATGCTCGCCCCCCTCTCGTGCGTGGGATGCCAGGATGCTTAAGAAACTGAGAAACCAAGAGTTTCGAAGTCCAAGCGTCCGATGTAGCCATTACATATGTGGGAGACATAACGGTTTTACCTGATACAGTACACTGTGCACAACATTTTCGTGCCAAACAGTTGCGCCACATTATTATGCCAACTATGTACGTCTATAAGTTACGTCAAATAGTTGCACTAGAACTATCACAGAGCCTCTTGGCTGCACTTTGGGCCTGTTTATTGAGTGCTTGACTACCATATAGGCTTTGGACTATTTGAGGATGGTAATCTTGGATAGGTTTATGGTCTTGGGTAGGTTTGGGATGTTGGGGTATGCCTTGTGGCGACTAGAGCAAGCTCTTTCAGAGAAGTTCATTGACAAGTGGCTGCAAATCGAGGTGTCTACAGATGCTTTTCCCTGAGTGAGATTAAGGGAATCAAGATTAATGCTCAAGGTTGATAAGACACCCTGCTTGAAGCCTACGGGAGGGTGATGTTTGCTGTTGGCATTGAGTCATCTATTTGTCGGATGTGCTGAAAGTCATGACTCGTTGTCGGAATGCAAATGTAGATGCAAAAACGGTGCTGAGACGCGAATGCTAATGCAGGTGCAATGTTGGGACACAAATGTGTGTGCAGATAGTGCATGCTAATACTGATGCAATGCCGGAATGTAGGTGTTGTGTGCCGTCGCATGCGAATAGTGCGTGTTGGTGCAGATGGTACATGCTAAATGCTGAATGTCGGTGCTAGTATGCGCTAAGCTTCGATGGGGATACGTGTGGTTCTTTTACGGATACAGATGCCTAGTACGCAATGCTGGGTTGCAAAGGCGAGTGCATGCTAGTGCGCTGAGCTCTGCTGGGAATGTGCATAGCTTTGCGATGATTATACTAATGCTATTGCTGTGTGCGCAATGCTGATGCAGATTTTCCGATGGGGATATTGATGCCAATGCTGGTGTACTATGCTAACTATGGCATGCCAAACATGCAATGCCAATGCAATGATGCTCAATGCAGACAATGTGATAATGATTGGTTGGATAGAAGGAATATTAGCCCGATGCAGATGCAGATGTTAGTCTAACACAGGTGATCATGCTAACGTGAATGCTTGTGCAACGTGGTGCGAGCGATGCAATGTGATGCTATACGATGCGATGCGATATGATGCGATGCAATGTGATGTTGTGCGATGCAATGTGGTGCGATGTAAGGTGATGCAATGTAGTGCGATGAGATTTAGTGTGATGCGATGTTGTAAGATGCAATGCAGTGAGATGAATAGAGATGCGATGCAGTGAATGCAATGAAATGCGATGCGGTGAGATGTAATGTAATGCCAGGTAACAAATGAACGACTAGTCATCCTCGCAAAGTGGCCTGACAAGCCATCACACTTGTACAAAGGGGCATTAGACAAAACTGGTGGGTCCATCGATTGGCAAAGGCGCATGACAAGTTGCTAGACTCATTGGTTTGATAGTTAAGGTTATCAACTCGAGGAGGAGAGGAGCATGGCAAGTCAATTGGTCTTGTCAGTTGGGACGTTGGACTCTTTTAGGGTTGTTAGCCGACTTTGGATAGTATGACGGTTGTCAATCGAGTAGTTAAGGCTACTAGTTCGAAGAAAGAAGAGACATGGCAAGATCAGTAGGCTTGCCAACCGACTCTGGACAGTATGATGGTTGTCAACCAGGTAGTTAGGACTATCATCCTAGGGAATGCAAAATGCTGGGTGCGAAGGACAACAAGATGTGGTAAGTCCTGGACTCACTGATCAACTGATAAACACCGACAGGCGTGAGGCCTGACAATGGACAAGAGGCCATCGATGAACTTAGAAGTCTGATGCCAAGCCAAAAGATAAGTAGGAGGCCATTGGCAGACTCAAAAGTCCGACACCATGCCAGAAGATGAGCAAGCGGCCATTGGCAGACTCAGAAGTTCTACGCCAAGCTAGAAGATAAGTAGGTCATTGGCGGACTCAAAAGTCTAACTCCAAGCCGAAAGATGAGCGGGTCATTGCTGGATTCAGAAGTCCAACACCTAGACGAAAGATGAGCAAGTCATTGGTAGACTCAGAAGTCTAAGGCCAAGCTGGAAGATGAGCAGGACATTTTGACAGACTCAAAAGTCTAACACCGAGCTAGAAGATGTGCAGGGCATTGACGGATTCAAATGTCCAACACCAAGCCAAAAGATGTGCAGGTCATTGGTGGACTCAGAAGTCCAATGCCAAGATGGAAGATGAGCAGGTCATTGGCAAATTCAGAAGTCTAACGCTAAGCTAGAAGATGAACAAGATATTAGCAGACTTAGTAGTCTAACGCCAAGTCGGAAGATGCTGGACATTGGCGAACTGAGAAGTCTAATGCCAAGCCATAATATGCAAGACATTGGTGGACTCAGAAGTCCAACGCCAAGTCAGAAGATGCAGGACATTGGCAGACTCAGAAGTCTAACGCCAAGCCAGAAGATGCAAGACATTGGCAGACTCAGAAGTCTAACACCAAACCGGAAGATGTGCACGACATCGACAGACTCATAAGTCTAACACCAAGCCAGAAGATGTGTAAGACATTAGCGGACTTAGAAGTCAAACACCAAGTCAAAAGATGCGCAAGATATTGGCAGACTCAGAAGTCAATCGCCAAGTTGAAAGATATGCAGGACATTGGTGAACTCAGAAGTCCAATGTCAAGCCGAAAGATGAGCAGGACATTGGCGGACTCAGAAGTCTAATGCCAAGTTAGAAGATATGTAGGACATTGGTGGACATAGAAGTCTAATATCAAGCTGGAAGGTGAGCAGGTCATTAGCGGGCTTAGAAGTCCAAAGCCAAGTCAAAAGATGTGCAAGACAACAGACAAAATTAGGGATTTGACGCCTAGAAGGGATGAATACGATGATACTAAAGGACAGGCAACATGTCCATGGTATCAAAGAGAATGATACCACAAAGCAGTTGACATGCCTTTGGTATCGAGAAGCTGATAATGCTAAAAAGGAATGGAGGGCAGGTTGGGGGATACTAGGGTAAAAAGATGCCCCTGGTATCGAGACGAGTTGCTGTAGGAATTTCAAAAGACTAAGGATGGAGGGAGATGAATATAGGGGGCCAAATCAGTCAGTTTCGTGGACAGAGTTTGCCAAGGGACCTTGATTGCGAGTGCGCCCTGGACCATTGCTGTTGTGTGATTTACTACTGCTTGTAGGGACACTAAATGCTTGCTACTAGGTGTTTGTTGAGAATTTACTATGTGCCGTTTGTTGTATGCTAAAATGGCAAATACTGAATGTTGTTTGCATGCTTGTTTGCTGTGCGCTTGCTGAATGCTTACTACTCATGCCTAATGCTTGCACGGGCATTAAATGCGTGCGGTTTGCTGGAGCTGAGGTTGATATTCTATATGTAGGGTATTGCTTATTGTAATGGTCGCCTAATGTGTGGGTCCTAACTAAAGAGCAGCTGGCATGCCCTTAGTGGAAAAAACTAGATTCGATGCGACTGTTGTGAACTTATGTGGGCCTGACCAAAGGATAGTTGACATGCCCTTGGTTAGATGCTCAATGGGATCTTGCAAGGTTAGGTATATGAAGCAAAAGAGTTTAAGCACTCAGGTTGATTATGTGATTGCAAGCTGTGACCATACCAGAACCAACGTTTCACAGCGAAGGAGCCCGCGAAGGATCGAAAAGGTCACGGCAAAGAAGGTGAATTCGAGGAAGGACACTCGACTTGAAAACACCGAAGAAAACACGAAAAAGAAATCGATAAGGACAAAACAGAGTCGCCACCTAATCTTTTAAAAGCCGGAAAGACAAGGAAAACCGGATGCAATAAAACACGAGGAAAAACAATACAAAATGAATGCAAATGTATGCATGAATGTGTATGCATGCTCCGTGCCTAATAGATGCAACACATTGGTCATTGCGAGCCATAGAAAGGGTAAGGACTTCTGTTACGCATAGGGAAGGTATTAGGCACCCCCATGCGCCTGAGAAATCGGTCTTTCTAGGCTTTCGCTCACTTGTGTGTCGCCAAATGCAAATGATCATGTATGCTTGCTAGGTCTAATATGTATGTATACTATATGCCATGCTGATGTGAATGAAGTGCAAGGGGGCGGGAATGATATGACCTAAGTGTGCTCAGAAACGCTATGTGAATCCTGGACCATTGGTCGAAGTGTTCCGACATAGTAATCATCATCGCTCCTAATGCAAGTGTGTCATGATGCATGAGATGAGTATCATGATGCATGATTTGCTCACTTGCTATGGGTAATGATGTATGATGCTTGACAAATGATAAGTGACGTGAGATGATAAATGACGTGCTTGGATGCATGGATATGTGATGTGGAAATGGATGGGACAGGTGGGCAAAGGCTCAGGCCAGCTGCTTGTTTTGTCCCTGGCAGAACTGCGCATGTCCACCGCACAAGTTTGTCGCGCAACCGGGGCACGCATGACAGTCACAGAACAGGGCAGCGAACTGGTGAGTTTTGCCCTTGCTCTAAGGAAATGTAATGGTGTAGATGGCTAAATGGATGCATAGGGCTTTAGAGTGTTCTACCATGAGTAGATGCATGTCATGGGTTAAGACGTAGGATGCATGGATGTGTGATATGGTGGAATGAATGAGGTGGGTGGTGCCAGAGCTCAACCCAACAGTTTGTTCTGTCCTTGGCGGAATTACGCATGTCGCATGCGCAACCACGATGCGCCCGTCGAGACAGAACAGAGTTACGAGCTTTGCCGATTGGCAGACCCTCATGCGGCCATCCTAAAATGAATGCTATGCATGCATGAGCTTGAGGGCATGCTAGGGAATGTTCCTACATGCTTGGATGCATGGATGATCTAGTGGCCGTTTCTCCCCACCTACGTCGCAGGAGTTGGGTTCCGACGTCGCCAGAGGTGGGGAAGACGACGTGTATGGCTTGTATGCATGGTGAGATGTAATGCAATCATGTAAGGGATGACATTACGAAGATGTTGGATGAAAAATGAGGAAGGAATCTAGCTTTGCATAGCGGGGGAGAAGATTACCTGTGAGATGGGTTGTCTTCTCCGGCGAGGCTCGCGGCGGCGTCTCTCTAGGCCGGCGGCGCACGGTGGCTATGGAGGTGGGTCCGGAGGACTGAGGAGGTGTTGGTGGAAGATTCAGGGAGGTAATGTGGGTGCTGGTGTGGTGTTGGTGGTGATGGACGGAAATGGGTGTTCCGACGGTGGTGGCTGCTTGATGATGGTGATGGACGACCTGGAGAGCCAAGAGAAAGCCCAGAGAGCCAAGAGAGAGAGCTCGTGGCTGAAGGGAGGTCGTTATGGAGGAGGTGGTGGTGTGTGCAGGCGAGGTAGCGTGCATGGGTCGCTGGCATGCTCAGGCGACTAGCAGGGCATGGCCAGGGCATGGCTATGGCTGCGCGTGGCTGGCGTGGTGGTGTCAAAGGCATCAGGCATGTGAGGTAGCAGTGCAGTGACGCGGAGACATGGCTTGTACCAGGTACGATGACAATGACGGATCGAACAACTCACGCAGGACAGCTCTGGTCCTCCCCCGCATCCATGACACACGATTAGGCCATGCAATCAGACCGTGCATCCCACTGGCACGGGACACTCAGGTTGGATTCTTAAGTTGGGCTTGTTTGGGTTGGTTTAAGTGTTTTGGACTGATTTAGGATGTTAATGTTGGTTTTAGGGTATAATGGGGGTGGAGTGCCTTGTTACTGTTGGAGCGCGCTCTTTCGGAGAAGTCCACTGCGAATGGCTGCCAAAATGGGGTGTCTACAGATGCCCCTCCTTGAGCGAGATTGAGGGACAGAGGGAACCGAAACCGATGTTTAGGGTTGACAAAAGACACACCATTTGGCAGCTTGCCGGGGGGGGGGGGGTGGGGGGTGGTGTTTGCTATTGGCATTGAGTCA
>JAMKQA010069739.1:0-19751 GCA_024699735.1 Posidonia australis | reverse complement strand
GCTCACAAATGTCTAATTGGGGCTCTGGCTAATGGGTTTGGGGCTCGGTTCAAGGGCTGATCACATCCAAAGCAACATAAGGATACTCATCTCTGGGTCACCTCAAAATCGGGGTGTCTACACATATCATTTGGTAATCAAGATTAATTTGTGGTTATTTCCCTTGTAGTGATTGTGGTTTCTCCCTGGCTCTTTGTATTATGAGGTATTTTGGCATTTTGTGACCGATAAAAGTGTGAGACCTTGGAAAAGGGAAGAAACACCAAAAATAAGCACAGTAAATGTCCTAATTTCTGTCGTGAATCCCACACCCACCATACCTCTAGTTGATGTGTTTGGGATTTTTGGGCGACTATTGGTGGTGGGAGGTGATGAAAACAAGGCAAGGATATGGTGTTGAGGGAGGAGAAAACCAGAGAGGGAGGAAACCAGAGCCTGTGAACGTGAGGGAAAAGAGGGGAAGAAAACAAAGGACGGAGAAGGGAGGAAAGAAAAAGGAGAGTTCACTGGCAATAGTATACGCATCCTACCTCTTTTTCTTCTTTTAATTATGCATGAATTGATGATAAATATATAGTTTAGCTTGTTCACAATATATGATAAAGATTTTTGAATTTTTGGAGAATTTTCCATGAATTTTTCAAAGTTTTTTGTGTATGATGCTACAGTGAGTTCCATTGAGTCTTCTCATTTTGGATTTTCATAACTTGAGCTACGGTTAATGGATTCTTGTGATTTTTGTCCCAAATGGTAGATAACTTTGGGCTCTTCATATTGGTGTTGTGACCATGCTAGTGACTATTTTTGGCATGAAGTGCAAAAGGCTAAACACATGAACCGATAAGGTCACAGCAAGATAGTGAATCTAAGGAAGGATATTTGACTTGAAAAACACCAAAGCAAAAGCAAAATAACAAAAGGATAAGAAAAATGGTGTCGCCACCTAGTCTATTGGAAATCAAAAGATTGGGAAAACCTAATGGAAGTGAATGCAATAGAAAACAATGCAAGTATGCAAATGCGATAATCTGTGCCAAATAGATGCGACGCATAGGTCATTGGTGCCAAAGAAAGGATAAGGACTCCTATTATGCATGGGAAAGGTATTAGGCACCTTCATATGCCCAATGAATTGGTCTTTCTTAGTTAATTCGCTCGCATGTGTGATCAATGCAAATGTATGCTTGCTCCTTAATTTGTACCTAAGGATGGATGCTTGATGCTATGCCAAAATGCGAATAAAATGTGTGGGATGGAAAACCATGCAATCTAATGCTCAGTCATGCTAAATGTATTCTGAACCAGAACACTCACGCATAGGAATTGTGTTGGTACAATTCCCTACGGGTGTACGTTATATCTGGTTCATAGAACTCCATATAGTAAGCATCATTGCCCTAATAGATGAATGTTAAATGCCAAAACGTGCATAAAGCCATGCAATGCAAGTAAAACCATGTAGATGAATGGAAATCATGTGATACCAAATGCCATGCAGGAGTGCAGATAATGTAGACACCTCGATTTTGAGGTGACACATAGATGAGTTTTCCAATTGTTGCTTTGGATGTGGCTAACCGTTGAACCAATCCTAAACCTATAGCAAGCCCACAGCCCAACTAAAAATCCAGATAGGTAGGAGAGAGCACCTAGCTAGCACACTTACCTAGCACACCTAGCTAGCATACTTACCTAGCACACCGAGCTAGCACAACAACCCGACGCACATGCCAGGCGCACATACCCGACGCACATACTAGGCGCCCAGCCATTTCTCAGACTGTGGCTGCTGGCTTTCCACCTCCCATGGCTGTTACCTCTACTAGCGAATATGCCATGGAATCTTCTAGGCTTTTCGTTTACGAGGCTCCTTGCATTCCTAGAAGTTACCCATGAGAAAATTCTTATATATAGACCCCATAGGCAACCATTTGAAGGGGCTGAATCATCTTGAAAGATAGAGACATATAGCTGCACTAGCCTTCTCCAGAATTCTGCAACCATCCACTTGAGCACTCAAGTTTTCTCTTGCATCCAGAGGTATTCTAAGCCCTTCCAAAGCATCATGGAGCTTATTATCTTGGGTCTTTCTTTTCTTGCTTGAAGGAACATCCATCTCGGACAAGGTAGGCCTTCACCTTTCCCTTAATCTCTTGTTCTTTTGCAAGGAATAGCATGATAGAAGCTCCATATGAGGTCTGATTCTTTCTGTATCTACATGAGGATTTTGCGATGAATTTATTTATCTTTTTTGTAAGGTACTCTTCATGTAAATCTATGCTTTGATTATGGCATGTTTAATTTATTTCTAGTGTCGAATCTGCACTGCATCGCTTGCATGAGCAATCTTTTCTTTTTTCGTATTCTTGATATGATCATGGTAACAACACGTCATGTTGGTTTATTCATTCCACTTTTGAATCTTTTGCATGAACCCATTTAATCATCTTGTTCAAATAAGATAGCTATGATCAGATGCATTCCATCATGCTCTTAACACTCGCATGAATCAACTTGCATTAGCACAAATCACCCATCTTCATTCTGGGTCAGGTTCTGGATCAGATTTCAGTCTGATCCAGATTTTTTGGAGAGCACCTATATGGCGCACCAGAGCGGCGCACTTCTCCAGTGCACCACTCTAGTGCCCCATGCAGGAGCACCAGACTGGTCAGAAAGTGAAACATTCACTTTGGCATATCTGTTTGCATGGTTTTCTAAATGATTTCAAGCTTGATTCTTTTACTGCTTGTTCTTTTACATTTCATGGTTTCACATGCATGTTTTTGATTTTAAACAAGATTGTTTCCTAGTTGTTTTATCTCTTTGGATAATCAGTCCCTGATCAGAATACTGGTAGGCTGGTTGCATTTTACTCCAACATGGAGAACCTATGCATCAACTAATGATCCAGTGGCATGGCTGAATCCTGCATCTTCCACTTAGCATGTGATCTTGTGTGAGGCTACCAGCCCTTGAGCACAAGGTCCACAGGTCATTGCATTTGCATTTCTTTCATTCTTAAGGCATGTTTTCCAAGTTTTGCGAAAGATTTTACATGGCATGACTTTAAAGATTTTACATGGCATGACTTTTCAGAATGCATCTTCATGCGATTTGGCGTAGTTTAGATTTCTGTTTTCCCACAGTACATCTTTCTGGCCCACATAGAAGCACCTAGGTGGCGCACCAGACTGACGCACTAGTCTGGCACACCTAACAGGCGCAGTAGCTTGTTTTCAACAGCACATAGTAGGTTTTGCATAAGCATTCTAGCATGATTTTTACTTCGATTTGCTTTTGCTTTTTTCCCTGTTTTCTTCAGGAAGGCATGTCTCTGTTTTCAACCATTTCCATGCATGTTAGTTTGCATTTGGCATATAGCAAAGCAAGGATGATAATTCGCTCAAAATACTTAGATCATTGATCTTATGCATGCAATATCTTTGCATCGACCCTTAACCCGATATAAGAGCGATATTTCTGAGTATTAGGACACACCCCTACACATCATGCACCCATATTTTAGACACCGCACATAAGCATGGCATGGCATATCGCCCTCGGGCATACATAAATGGTTGAAAAGCCGACATTTCATAAGCAATTGAGAAACCAATAGAAGACCGATTTATCAGGCGCACGAGGGTGCCTAATACCTTCCTCGTGCGTAACAGGGATCCTTACCCATCTTTTCTGGTTTATGACTTGCTTTTCCATTGCATAATTTGCATGTTTTATATGGTTTTCCTCGTCTTCCATTTTAATAGACTAGGTGGCGACTCTTGCATTTGCATATTTTATATTTTATTGTTTTTGCCGTGACTTTGCCATCCATCGTGTATCTTGGCCCTATCGCGTTGAAATTATTCGAGGCTATCGTCGGCATGGTTACAGATAAAGCATGTGAGAAAACAGATCAGAATGCCAGAAGATCAAAATGCATGTGGGGTGTGCTTAGTTGTGTTGTTGCTCTGGATTTTGGCAATCCATGCTGGCCACCCACATTGGCTAGCCGCATTGATGACTCACGGTTGTGAGTCGCACTAGCTAGCTGTGCTATTGGCCCATGCTAGGTGTTTGACAAAGCAACCAGTAAGCTTTCATCGCACAAGAATGAGGCGAATGCATGCCCAAACCAACCATGAAACGATGCAAAGATGTAGGAGGAACAAGCACGATGACTGAAACAACAAAACCAAGAGAAATTGAAAGCAGGGACAAGTGTTCACCACCTCCCTTGATACACCAGGGATGTCATCACCGTAGGAAAGCCACGACCAAGGGAAATGAATTCCTCCACCATAGGCACAAGGTGAGTATTAGGGAGGATCTAGGAAGGGGAGGAAAACACTAGGATGGCCTTTGTTTATTATTACGGGCCGTCGACCTCATGCAGTCGATGAACCCATCATCAACGATCGAAATGGATGATGTAGCTATTGATATTCTATTTCATATTTCCCAAAGTTCACCTAAGATAGAAACCCTTAAGACGCCCTAGATCACATGGCTAAGGAGCTCTAACCCTTTTTCAGATTTTCCTATTGAATTTCTAAAGTTTTCAGAGTTTTATGGCATCTCTGTGGAAAAATATAAATGACAGGGGATAAACTATAAAAGACCACGATGTTGCCTGTCTGACAGGAGACAATACTCGTCATCGCTCTTAGAGGCAACGAGTTTTCTAGGCGCCACATCAAAAGGCAACTAGAATCTTGGACATCTCTCTCCAAATAATTTGTCATCTTGGGGCTTAATATCTTATATGGGATATTTATAAACATTACCATGATTTTTCCCATAATTATTATAATTTCTATGATTTTTCAACATTTAAATACCTATGCATATCATATAAATCATTACAAATGTTAAATAATTGCAGAAAATTCTAGAAATTCGAATGACTTGATAATTAATATCACTTAGCTTTATTTTATCCAAAATTAGCTTTTATGATAAGTTATCACATTTTAATGTTATAGCTTATATTTAATTCATGATAATGCTAAAAAATAAAGATAAAATCCAAAATATCCAAATGATTGCCAATCTATTTTAAATCAAATACATCATTGCTTTTAATTGAGTTTTCACATAATTATTAAAGATTTGATTTTCAAATCCAATTTACTTAACATTTTAAGTGGATTTTGAATTCGAAAATTAATTTAAAATATCTTCAATTATGAGTATGATTTTTAAGAATTGATTTGGTCAATATTTGATAATAGATTCGTAATTGATATTTTCTTATCTTAACTTTTCAAAAAGTGCCTTTTCGGTAGCTCGACACCACATGCATTGGCGATTGGCTTACGTGGTAGATTTCATTGCTTTTTGGGTGTTGATTCATCACGTATAGTCAAAAATAGAATCTTCAGGTTGGTCGCCACTCCAAGCAGCGATTGGATGATTCTGTCGCCTAGTCAATCGATGACGAGATCATATCTTGATTTGCTGTCATTTTAAGAGCATTTGATCCTAGCCCTTGATCTATATGTTGTCCTTGACGAGATCCCTAGTCCCCAAACTCTATAAATAGACCCTTAGGTCAAGTATTTAAGAGGAGGCACTTCAAAAATTCTAAGGAACCATTTTACAAACCCTAGGAGAGAATTGAGAGAGAGAGAGTGAGGGAGAGAGCTTCCAACCCCTCTACCATGTCTATCTCCCATATGACATCTTAGATCCCAAAGATCACCTCCTGTCCAAGCCAAAGCGCATTTTAGAGTTCCATCTGGCCTCCACTTCCTCGTCCACTCCACAACGTATAAGGATGAAGGGAGTATCATTTCAATTATGCATTTCATTTTATTAACATAAACCATTGCATGACATAACATAGCCCATGGCATATGCATGTGAGGACACCCGTAGTTAGTATTAGATTTCTCTATTCATGTTGTTTATCTCTTTTCTGATTTCATTTACTGCACTTAAAACTAATTTTGGTTTATTTTTTATTTGTTTTAAAGGGAAGGATATTACAAAGCATAAGCAAGCTGCTAGGCGACATCCTGTCGCTATCCTAGTGATCTGAGAGTCTACATCATCACAACCACCATAACTCCCGCAAGGTACCTTGTCAATCGGCAAAAGCGAATCAGCAAGTGGCGATCACAAAGAGTTATCAAAGTGAGTGGACATGAAGATAACTCTACAACATCCCCTAAAATCCATCCATAGAAAGTAGGCGATCACGATGGGACTAGTTTAAGCCAACCCTCATGCAATGTAAGGTTCTCTTTCCCATCTTTGTTTTTTTATCTTCTTTGATTTAGGTGTAGTTTTTGGTCTAGAACCCATGCATTTAGGGTTTCAAGGTATCCATACCCTTATTTAGTGGTTTTTCGCAATAATAATCAACCTGTGATTCACGTTGCTTATCAGATAGGTGTCGAGTCTCATCAGACTTTGAGTTGGAGACATATACCCGTGCCACTTTCGTCGGTGACATGAACTGATTAAGGTTTGCTACTGTAGATCATCAATTTCTTTTTATTTGTTCATGTTGTTTTTGAAAATCTACAGTAGTCTCTGATAAAATCAAATAATATCCTATCTACTTTTTTTTTTTAGATTTTTTAATGGATTTCAGGCTTCTTTTATATCCACCATTAGGGTGGAAACTATTTATTTTACAATAAAGTTAGAAGTTCCTTAAGAAAAATTTCTTTCTAGTTAAAAACAATTGAATCGGGTGAACTCGGCCAGCATAAGTCGCTCTCCCATGTCCTATTTGGTTGCTATTGCTAGATTGATAACTTAAGGTGTCCTAAATTGTTATTTTTGTGTCATGTCTTCTCCCTAAGTCAATAACAAACCTTAGTAGAGGCTTCATACTTTATTATTTTGTGTTTATTTACTATTTTTGTGGTTTGCTACGACTGACCCTAACGATAGAATCCTAGGTTGTGGGCGCCTCTATAGAAAGACAAACCCACAGCCTAAGCCCCCTATTATGGATCTCCTAAAGTTCTAAGGGTGGTACCGTAGAGACAAATCCCAATGATTGTAACCCTGGTTTCCCCAAAGAAAAGCCATAACCCTTTGCTTTAGAAACCTAAACAAGTTGAGTGAATGTAGGTTAATTAATTCACTAATTAACTACTTTAACAAGTAAAACTTGTGTTCTATGTGAAACTTCTATGATTAATTAGCCTTGTTTGATGTGCCCTCTGTCCAAGACAGACCTTGGTTGTTGGAATAGACAAGCAATCGTGCCGCCTGTCTGAGAGGCACCACTGTCCGTTACCTCTCTAACTAGCGACGAGTCTAACACCACATGTATTGGCAACATCAAGTAGACACACGTTTCGAGTGCCTTGTATGCAGGGTGGTTTCACTATGATTGCAATAACAGGTTGCAGGAGTTTCTGAGTAGTCCTTGGGTCTCTATTTTTGTTTATTAAGGAAGTTGTAAACTCTTTCCATTGTATTCCTTGCATTAAGGTTGTAATCTTTGTTTTTTTAGAAGCTTGTAATAGGCTAGAAATTAGATTTTCTAAAGTTTCTTTCCAAACTTGTAACATTGCCAAGAAGAAGGAAGTCCACGAAGGAGTTCAAGCCATGTCATTAGGAGCACACCGACTGTACACAAACTCTCTCTACAAGTCAACTATGTCAGATATGGTCCAAACCATGATGGGCATGATAGCTACCTCAACATTTATGACTCAATCAAATAGTGTTGTAGGCTGATGTGAACACCTGCTCGATCCTACGGATCCGTATGGAGACCAACTTTCTAATGGGAAGAGTGAGAGAGGAATGAGCCATTCCCAACATTGGAGTATCCCTCCATCAATCAACATAGACTCATTTTCCGTAGGAAACTCCAATGAAGCCCACATACACATGGTCCAGTCTGTTGAACTAGCTCAAGGAGGGAGGAGCTATACCCAATCATGGAATACCCCTTTGACCATTTATTCACATACATTACTTGAAGGGGGAATCAACCAAGCTCAATCCATGGCCCACTATAACCTCTCAAGCCTACAAGATTTAAATATCCACAAATCCTCCTTTGAACTATCAATAGGGCCCACTAGCCACACCACTTATGGGAAATACATACACCATGCCACCAAGCCCAATAATCAATTTCCCTATCCAAGGCCCACTTACACAATCTCCCGCTCAGTATACTTCTACTTAGCAAGCTACGTGGACCCCACCGAGCCATCACTCGCATCATCACCTTGGGGAAACCCCATCCTATACACTGGCTTAACCCTCCTTCCCTCCTCATCATGGTACTCCTCTACAGCAATAGTTCCACCAAGTTCAAGAGCACCAGGGCTAGGGGTAGACAACCATTGCAAGTTCAGACATCAAAAGTATGATCAAGAATGCACTTACAGAAGCAGGGGTCACCACGAAGGCACTAGTGGGCTTTGATACATGCAAGTTCCCAACCTTTATTTTGCCAGTGGGATTCAAAATGCCCAAGACACCCAAGCACGATAGGACAGGCGATCCACGAAGTCACCTAGCTACCTTCACTATGGACGCCCTGTCCTATCAACATGTAATGGGCTCACAATCTACCTCTTCTTCAAGAGCCTGGTAGGAGAAGCGTTAGGTAGTTTAACACACTCATAGCGTATGACCTCAGCAACTTCAAACTTTTGCTGAAAAAGTTTTTACAATAGTACTACATCGCATTTAGCATAAGCCCTCAATTGTAGACCTCCTAGCAGAGAAGATGAGGCCAGATGAAGACTTCACCACATATGCCAGCCAATAGAGGGACATGGCAGCCTGGTTAGAATGTCGTATCCCTGAAGAACAAGTTGTTGAAGTCATTGCCTAGAATACAACTGGTGCACTAAGAGCAGGCCTACTGATGGGTGACTTCCAAATATACTCTTAGCTGTTTGACAGAGCCACAAGAGTCCTTCGCAACAGAAAAGACTTACATTTTCTAGAGTATGAAGAAAAGGAAAAGAAGAATACCTTCAACTACACACTCGAGGGCATCACAAGTGACTTGGTCCAAGTATCGATTCAGCAAGAGCAACCTATGCACTAACAACAACTAGTCCAGTGCTAGGGGCTGCTAGTACAATCAGCACCATATCAGAATCAGCTTGTCAAAACATAACTACATTAGAGGCAATGCTAGTATCAGCCATTGCAACAACCAGTTCAACAACCCCAACAATATCAATGGTAGCAGCAACCCCATTACCACCAGCCTCTGAACTACCAAGTTTACACCCAACAGGGGCAACCATAAAGGCAAAGGACTTACCATGCCATCCCTCTATCACAAAGCTACCAGTGGCGAAGCTATCCACCAGTTCGAGAGTCACTTAGCAACATCTACAAAATGTTGGTTGAAAGTGGAAATATTCATCCCTTGGCTCCAACCCCGAACACTCCTAGAGTTGACCTATCCAAATACTGTTTGTACCATTAGAAGAATGGGCACACACTAGAGGAGTGTTTTATGGCCAAAGATAAAATCTACGATTTGAATGACCAAAGGGACATCATGTGAACTGAGCTTAAAGAAAGATTGGGAACATCTCAAGGGGGACAATACGAGATCCACTAAGAACCCTTGCCTGACCATTCAATAGCCCACGTGGAGGCAAAAGACATTCAACTAGCTACTCCATTAGAACCAATGTTCATCCAGCACGTGCAAATAGATCCAGATCTAGAGCCACCAGTAGAAGAAAAGGAGGTCCTTAAGACACCAAACGAACATTGGGAAGAGATACCCATCTACGATCATTATGATGACTGGGACGACATAAGGGACAGCCAATTGATCCAAGAAATGCTAACTGAAGGCATCTTAGCCTCCATTAACCAAGGACCGCCTCCAACCCAAGTAGAAAACCTAGAAGGTATGCTACCAGTCTATGATGAGTACAGTGACATAGACTAGTATCACCTAGAGGCTACAATCGATGCTCTCTACTAGTAGTTGTGCTCACTACGAGCGACCCACACACTAAACGTCCTTTATCAGCACCCTCATAAAGCTCGTGCTAGAAACGAGCCTCCTCCAAAGCCTCCAGATACAATGAAGAGAGGAGTGGAGCTCACCAGTGGCATCAGCGAATACATCAGCGAATACATCAGCCTAGAAGAAGTAGAGGGAGACCTCAACAGATACTTAATGCAATCTCCACCAAGAAACCAAGCCACTAGAGGCACGTCAGAGGAACCAGGCCAGGACAAATCCAATCATGACCCCAAGAAAGCGAAGGCGAGACATAAACCAAAGGAAGCACACCAAGATGCACCTATACTAGCAACACAATGCTCAACGCTAGGGACATGCTCCTACAACCACCTCACAAGTAAGGCCCTCCATCTAGGGAGGAAGATAAGAAACTCGATCGAGCCCGACTAGGGAAAAGGTCATTATTCATTTCAAAAATTTGTAAGTAAAACATTTAATTTTTGCTTGAACCTTCTCTTTGATTTGTCTTTGTTATTTTGTATGCTAGGATAGTAGCAATATAAAACAATAATAAAGATGAATGATGACTGTAAGTCACACACCTGATCACCTTTATGACGTTAGGCAAAACTGCCAAAACATTATTTAGGGTTTTCCCTAAGTAGAGACTGTAACACCTAAAGAAGGTCCACCCAATGGGTAGGATGACTTGAAGATCACCCTAGATCTGTGGAAGTTACATGTATTCTAGCAATACACCCCTCAATCAACATGCCAGAAGCCTAGAGAGGACCCAAGACCTAGTACCAACTAAGGAAGAAAACTAGGGTGACCCAAACTTAGGTCCTATCTATACATACACCCGTATTGGTAGATGAGAGCAAAGCAGACTTAGAGCCTAGGCATATCATAAAGGCCACTTGCCTTGTATTGTGTAGCCTCCTAGCATAAGTCCAAGATGGCAGTGATGATGAAGCGCATCAAAAAACCAAACAACTTAGAAAGCACCCAAAAGAGGGGAGAGCACGTAAAAATAGGGTACATCGTCATAGCATAAGTCCGAGAAGGTAGTGATGGGCGCGTACTCAAACTGGGTTGAGACAACTGACGAATAAGTAGATGTATCGTCATAGCATAAGTCTGAGAAGGCAATGATGGCTGTGCATCTACAAAAAAAATTAAAAAAAGAAGGAAAAGAAAAATGAAAGCTAAAAACCCCTGGGTTAGTTATAGGCACATTAGGGCCAACCACCGACGAGTGGCACAAAAGCTATAACTGACACCGAGAGCCTACTGAACCTTGAGTCTTACCCCCACTCTCCACACAAATAGGCAAGGTGCAGGAAATCCTTAGAAACTTAGAGACTAAGTAAGGGAGACAATGATCGACTAAGGTCGATACGAAGTCTTAAGTCCTCAAAAGGCCAAGGCATGATGAAAGAGAACTCTTTCACCTTAGATAATACAAGGTAGCAAAAAAAGAAAATTCAATCAGTTAAAAAAAATAGAAAATTCAAAATTTCCAAAAAAATCAGAAAATCAAAAATTCCAAAAAAAATCAAAAAATCAGAAAACCAAGAAAAGCCAAAAATATATATATAATAAGTAGTGGCATCCACCTTACCTACAAGTGAGAACATAGTAAGTAAGGAAACTAGAACTAGTCTGGCCAGTGATGCAATAATTGACTCATCAGGTTTTCTAGCTAGACGTCCTACTCAAGCGTGCCTTCATTAGTTGGGTGCATTTTTCCTCGCAAATACATTGCCTTGCAATGATTTTTAGAGCATCCACGAATGACTCGCCATCAGCATCCACTAGGCTCTGGTTTTCCATCTCAGTTAAGGCCAAGACTAATTCCCTCCACCTAATCTTAAGTATAGGGTGTAAAGGATAGCATTATAGTACCTTCCTAGGCAACTTAGCCAACCCTTTTGAGGTAGAGAAAGGTACCCCCTTTTGATTACTAACATGTTTTATTCAGTGTGAATGTAAAATCCCACCAAGTGTTAATAAATCAAGCCCCACCGTGAGGCTACATCAAGTCCCACCGTGGCAGTATACGAAGTTCCACTGAGAATAGACTCTTGTCTTTGGAGTCTCGGCCATGTATACAACACATCACTCTGATTAAGAGGCAAAACTCTAATTTGGCAAAGGAAGGGTTCACTCCCTCACTCAGTTCTTTATTCATAGAACTCCTTTACTTACCAAGTCGAGTTGTGGGATGATGGTCCTTTCCTGAGAGTACTAGTCATGGTCAAAGACGGAAAACACTTGACCACAACAAATTGTATCATGCTTCTTGCATATGTCTATATGGCTAGGGACCACCCATGCCTCACTGGCCTAACCTACCATATGGACCATTCATTGCATATTGAATGTTAACCTTGCATTTGCATTATTATATGCTTGAATCATGCATCCATGCATTTAGGAATCATGCATTGCAAGTGGAGCATTGACGAAACAATGTTCTTCAAGAGTGTTAGAAACCGTTAGAACATGCGATTCTCCTAAAACCCAATCAAATCAAACCTATCTTCCTTTATTCCAATCCAAGAAAGCTCTCAAATAAGAAGCCATAACAAAATTATCTTTTCATTTACCTTAATTTTGCCCCATTGAAGTGTCACTCTACATGGTTGACATGGTCTCGACACCGACTGCGACACATAGCCCTAGCTTGACCATGGCATGCTTGAGCCTTCAATATGATGGCATTCTTTAATTATTTCTTTAATTTCTACCCCATTGAAGTGTCACTCCACATGGTTGATAGGTCTCGACTCCAACTACAACACATAGTCCCAGCTTGACCCTACCATGCTTGAGCCTTCAATATGATGACAATCCTTAGTTTATTGAACCATTCGGCTGTGCGACCATGTCTCGAACCTGAGTCAGATCATCTTCTCACCTTTTGGTTGTGCAACCCTGTCCCAAAACCAATAGGTGTAGACTTCTTTTTGGAATCCAAGGTAAATCGTTTGAGAGTAAGATCCCTATTTCAAGAAATTCTCAATGGGGATATCATTCTTATCTTGGAGTCAATCTTGTTCCAAGATTAACTCCAAGGAGAGGCATCTATAAATATCCCATTTTTATATTTCCTACAGTTCACCTACAATAGGAACCCTTAAGATGTCCTAGATCACATGGCTAAGGAGCTCTAACCATTTTTCTAGATTTTTCCAAGGAATTTCTGAAGTTTTCCGGGTTTTATGGCATCTCTATGGAATAAGATAAAAGACAGGAGGTAAACTGTAAAAGACCAGGATGTTACTTATCTGACAGACAACAAGACTCGTCGTCGCTTCTAGAGGTGACTAGTTTTCTAGGCGCACATCAAAAGGCAATTAGAACCCTGGACATCTCTCTCCAAATAATTTGTCATCTCGAGGCTTAATATTATATATGGGATATTTATAAACATTACCATGATTTTTCCCATCATTATTATAATTTCTATGATTTTCAACAGTTAAATATCTATACATATCATATAAATCATTACAAATGTTAAATAATTACAGAAAATTCTAGAAATTTGGATGACTTGGTAATTAATATCGCTTATCTTTATTTTACCAAAAATTAGCTTTTATGATAAGTTATCACATTTTAATGTTATAACTTATATTTAATTCATGATAATGCTAAAAAATAAAGATAAAATCGAAAATATCCAAATGATTGCTGATCTATTTTAAATCAAATACATCTTTGATTTTAATTGAGTTTTCTCATAATTATTAAAGATTTGATTTTCAAATCCAATTTACATAACATTTTAAGTGGATTTTGAATTGGAAAATTAATTTAAAATATCTTCAATTATGAGTATGATTTTTAAGAATTGATTTGGTCAATATTTGATAATAGATTCATAATGAATATTTTTTGATCTTAATTTTTCAAAAAATGTCTTTTTGGGAGCTCAATGCCACATGCACCGGTGATTGGCTTAGGTGGCAGATTTCATTGCATTTTGGGTGTTGATTCACCATATACAACCAAAAATAGAATCTTTAGGCTGGTCGCCACTTTGAGCGGTGATTGGTTGATTCTGTCGCCTAGTCAACCGGTGACAAGATCATATCTCAATTTTCTATCATTTTAAGAGCATTTCATCTTGACCCTTGATCTATATCTCGTCCTTGACGAGATCCCTAGTCCCCAAACTCTATAAATAGACCTTTAGGTCAAGTGTTTAAGAGGAGGCACTTCAAAAATTCTAAGGAGCCATTTTGCAAACCCTAGGAGAGAATTGAGAGAGAGAGAGAGAGAGAGAGCTTCCAACCCCTCCTCCATGTCCATCTCCCATATGACATCTTAGATTCCAAAGATCACCTCATATCCAAGCCAAATCACATTCCAGAGCTCCATCAGGCCTCCACTTCCTCATCCACTCCACAACGTATGACGGTGAAGGGAGTATCATTTCAATTATTCATTTATTTTTATTAACATAGACCATTGCATGACATAACATAGCCCATGGCATATGCATGTGGGGATAACCCCTGGTTAGTATTAGATTTCTTTATTCATGTTGTTTATCTCTTTTCTGATTTCATTTACTGCACTTAAAACTAATCTAGGTTTGTTTTTCATTTGTTTTGATGGGAAGGATATTACAAAGTATGAGGAAGCCATTCGGCGACATCCTGTCGTCAACCTAGTGAACCAAGAGCCTATATCATCACAACCATCACAACTCGCACATGGTACCTTGTAAACCGATGAAAGCGAATTAGCATGTGGTGAGTGGACACCGCAACAACTATACAACACCCCCCAAAATCCATCCATAGCAGCATGAAAAGTAAAGAAACAAGCATCGACGAGGCTAAGCAAGATGCAAGGAAGGTAGAATTACACTAAATGGAGGCATGGCTTACCTGTGTAAGTGCCCAAGTGTCTCTCTTGATGTTATGACTTGCAGCAACGTCACTCTAGCACAGGCTTGCTCGACAACAACAAGGAAGAGGAGGCTGCGTTTGATTACAATGTGTAAAGGCAAGAGGACGTGCAGGAAGTGTTTGTTGGGGCTATGCAAGGCCTAGGAATGCTCTGGAAGGTTGTGTAGGTGCTTGGTTGTAGCTTGGGTGGACAATGGTGGTGAGGCTCAACCAGTGAGGATGCTGGGCATTGGCTCAGTGGAATGCAGGCCGAGGGTAGCTCTATGAGGAAACGGAATGGGTTTGCTGGGTCAAGTGTGTGATGCAAAGGCTTGTGAAGGCTAAGGGGCTATTGTGGTGGTCGAAGATGGTGGTGGTTGCGATGACCAACAACAGGAGCTGGCTATGAGGCAGTGGGACTGGCTCCTCATCGATTGGGTGGTGGTTGGTTTGGCAACATTGTCAATGTCAAGGTGGAGAGGAATATATAGATGGTTTGCATGCATGTAAGTCGTAGACTTAAAATAGAATTATGAATAAAGGGTTGAGATTGGATTGGGTTTAGATTTGGAATGAATGGTATGATGGTCCACTAATATCAAGGGACACACCTAGATCCTTGCGAGCCAATAGGAAAAGAAGAATTGGTGCTCCAAATGTTAAAAGACCTATCAATCCCTTTACAATTCTACTACAACTTAGGGTGCTGTGCTAACAATCTACATTGACCACCAACAGTAGCCATCCATGCTACCCACTCACAGTAGTCATCCACGTTAGGTAGTCATGATGGCAATTTGCAATGGTGACCCACGTTAGGCCTATTGCTAGGCTTGCTACATGGATTTTGAGCCTGTTTCCTTGCATGCTAGACCACCAAAAGGGCTTGGACTCCTAAGGTTTAGGGTAAATCTAGGGTCTTGGGCTGGTTTGGGGTGTTGAATAGGTTTAGTGTTGGGAAACGCCTCATTGCAACTGGAGCAAGCTCTGTCAAAGGTGTCAGCCAGTAAGCAACTGCAAATCGGGGTATCTATAGATGCCCTCCTTGAGCGAGTTCAAGAGAACCAAGACCAATGCTCAAATTTTACAAGACACCCAACCTAAAGCCCATAGGAGAGTGAAGTTTGCTTTTGGTGTTAAGTCATTTATTCGATGGATGCATCAAAAGTCATGACCCATTATTGGAATGCTAATGGAAATGAAAATACAATGCTGAAATGTGAATGCTAATGTAATGGAATGTTGGGATGCGAATGTAGGTGTAGATGGTGCATGCTAATATGGATGCAATGTTGGGTTGCGAATGTGGATGATGCATGTTGATGCAGCAAATGGTGTGTGTTGGTGCAGATAGTGTATGCTAAATGCTAATGCCAGTGTGCATGGAGCTTTGCTAGGGATATGAATGCAGTGCGTAATGTGATGCTTATGTTAGTGTTGATGTCAATGCTAGCATTGATGTTGAGATGCAGGTGTGATGCTCACTAGGTCCCAATAGGGGGACGCATGACTCAATGCAATGATTATGTTGATACTACTGCTGCGTGCGCAATGCTGATGTAGATTATGCGATGCCAATGTTGGTGTGCTATGTTGATCATGGGATGCTGGGCAAGCAATGCTGATGTAGTGCTACTCAATGCAAATGATGTGATGATGGCTGGCTAGATAGAAGGGATATCAACCTAATGTGGATGCAGATGCTGGCCTAGCACAGATGATGATGTTGATGTGAATGCCAGTGTAATGCGATGCGATGTGCTGCAATGCTATGCGATGCAATGTGATGCGATGCGATATGATGTGATGCAATGAGATGTGGTGTGATATGATGCAATGCGGTGTGATGTGGTGTGATGTTGTGTAATGTGATACAATGAGATGCAATGCAATGTAATATGATGCAATGCAATGTAGTACAATGAGATGCGATGAGATGTAATGCGATGCAAGGAGATGTGAATGCAATGCAATGCAATATGACACCACAATGAGATGCGATGCAATGTAATGCAATGCGATGAGGTGCAATGTGGTGCATTGGAGTGCAATGAGATGTGATGCGGTGAGGTGCGGTGCATTGGAGTGCAATGAGATGTGGTGAGATGTGATGTGATGCACTGTAGTGTGATGAGATGTGATGTAGTGTAATGCAATGCAATGAGATGCAATGCAATGCAGTATGGTGCAATGAGATGCAATGCATTGCCATGTGAGAAGATGTGATTCGATGCAATGGGGTGCAATGAGATGTAATGCGATGCAAGGAGATGTGAATGCGATGTAATGAGATGTGAATGCAATGCAATATGATGAGATGAGATGTGACAATATGCTATGGAACGTCGGGCAACAAGTTGATGGCTAGTCAGCCTGGATGGGGCGTGAGAGACTATTAAACTCGTACAAAGGAGCAGCAAACCAAACTGGTGGGTCCACTGACTGATGGGGGGGTATGATAAGTTGATGGACTCATTGGCCAAATAGTTAGTGTTATCAGCCTGCAAAGGGGCATGGCAAGTCAGCAGGCCTGCTAGTTGGGACGCCAGACAAATTAATGAGTGTCATCCAAGTAGTTAGAGTTACTTGCCCAAAACGAAGAGGGGCATGGCAAGTTGTCGAACCTACCGAATGAAACAGAAAAGATCTCGTCTGCCTAGAGCGAAGTCACGTAGGAGAGGCAAACTAGACTTCGTTCACTTGAAGCAAAAACCCAAGAGCCAACTTCGTCTACTTGGAATGAAGTCGTGCAGGAGGCTTACTAAACTTCATCCACTCGGAGCGAAGACACAGAAGCCAAAATTCGTATGCCCAAGCGAAGTCATGCAGGAGGGGGCAAATTGGACTTTGTTCACTTGGAGTAAAGACTTAGGAGCCAAACTTTGTTCGCTTGCGATGAAGTTGCATAGGGGCTAACTGAGCTTCATCCTCCAGAAGCGAAGACATAGAAGCTAGACTTCGTTCACTTGAAGCAAAGACATATTGGAGGCTAATTGCACTTCATCCGCCCAAGGTGAAGACATAGAAGCCAAACTTCGTCAACTTGAAGCAAAGTAGCAAGGGAGGCTAACTGAGCTTCATCCACCTGGAGCAATGACACAAAATCTAGACTTCATCCACCTAGAGCGAAGTTGCGAGGGATGCTAATTGAGCTTCATCAGCTTAGAGCGAAGACACAGAAGCCTGACTTCGTCCGCCCAGAGCATAGTCATGAGGGAGGCTAACTGAGCTTCGTCTGTCTAGAGCAAAGACACAAAAGCCAAATTTCCTATGCTTGGAGCGAAGTCACACAAGAGGCTAACTAAGCTTCATCTGCCTAAAGCAAAGACACAAAAGCTAAACTTTGTCTGCTTGGAGAGAAGTCACGTAAGAGGCTAACTAAACTTCATCTGGCCAAAGTAAAGGCACAAAAGCTAGACTTCGTCTACTTGGAGTGAAGTCGCAAGGGAGGCTAATTGAGCTTCGTCCACCAAAAGTGAAGGCACTGAAGCTAGACTTCATCCTCCTAGAGCAAATTGACTCAAGGAGACCAACTATGCTTCATCCACATGGAGCGAAGATACAAAAGCAAAACTTCATCTGCCTAGAGCGAAGTCATGCAAGAGGCTAAGTGAGCTTGTTTACCCAAAGCGAAGACACAAAAGCCAAACTTCGTTCACCCATAGTAGAGTTGCACAAGAGAAGGGCTAACTGGACTTTGTTCACTAAGAGCATAGACCTAAGAGCCAAACTTTGTCTGCCCGTAGCAAAGTCATGCAAGAGGCTAACTAGCTTCACCTACCCAGAGCAAAGACATAGAAGCCAAACTTCATCCGTTCGGAGCGAAGTTACGCAGGAGGGGGAAAAACTAGACTTTGTTCACTTGGAGCAAAGGCCCAAGAGTCAGACTTCGTTTTTATAGATATCCCATTTTTACATTTCACAAAATAAGTAAGGATAGGAACCTTTGAGGCGCTCTAGATCACATTTCTAAGGATTCTTAACATATTTTTCTAGATTACTCTTTAAACTTTCAAAAGCATTCTCGATTTATTGGATTCTTGGTCGTTAGCTAAGGCAGAGCTAACACATTCGAACTAGTGGTAGGTTCGACTGCTTTGAATATTTTTGGTGCAAGTCGTTAACTGTGGCAGAGCTAACACTCTCATCCTACTCAAAATGGTGGTAGGTTTGAGTATTTTAGTTCTAAATGAATGTTTTGATAATTTAAGGGATTTCTGAGTTTAAAATGAAAGACAGGATAGGAATTTAAAAACACCATGCTATTGCCTATTTATAGGGTGACATGCCTAGACGTCGCTTTAGATGGCGACATAGTATGTCGCCTCTTATAGAGGCGACAATATAGAAATAGACGCCAATATTAGAGGCAACTAATATCTGGCATGGCTTTTTTCAATATATTTTGTCATCATGGGCCTTAGATAAATATATGGGACATTTATAAATATTATCATGATTTTCCCCATTATTATTGATATTTCTATCATTTTCCAAAGTACTAAAAATAAATAACATATCTGTAGACACCCCAATTTTGAGGTGACTCATTGATAAGGCTCCAGTTGTTGCTTTGGATGTGACTGATCCATGAACCAACCTCAAACCCGTAGCAAGCCTACAGCCCAATTAGAAAACCAGACCAGTAAGGGAGAGCACCTAGCTAGCACACTTAGCTAGCACACCTAGCTAGCACACCTCCCTAGCACACCTAGCTAGCACACCTCCCTAGCACACATAAGTGGCGCATATAGCTGGCACACATCCCTGGCGCATACCACTTCGCAGGCTGCGGGCTGCTGGCTTTCCACCTCTCATAGCTGTTACCTCCAGCAACGAATATGCCATGGAATCTTCCAGGCTTTTCGTCTGCGAGGCTCTCCCCATTCCCATGAGTTACCCATGAGAAAATC
>JAMKQA010069738.1:0-25760 GCA_024699735.1 Posidonia australis | reverse complement strand
ATTAGGGTTTAAAAATTTGATTAATTAGGGTTTTATTGAATTTTAAGTTGATTTAAGTTGATTTTAGCTGGATTAAGTGTTTTATTTATTTTTCAGTGAATTTTAATGGGTTTTAGTGTTTTATTGGGTCATGTGGGCTAGTGTGAACCTAATTGAGCTTGTGTGAGCTAGGGTTTTAGTGGTTGCGACCAGAGCATCAACCTGAGGAGCCTGCTGCCAAATTAGCTTAAATTTGGGGTGTCTACACCTACATTTGTCCCTCGGATTAACTTTTTCCCTTTATTTCATTTCTTCTGTTTGATTTGGCATGTTTTCTAATCATCTTTAGCATGAGCATTAAGAATAGGCAAGCACACATCCAATAGACCATTTGGCAAGTAGGAAACCTAGAAAGACCGAGTTTCTCAAGCACATGGGGGTGCCTAACCCCTTCCCCATGCGTAACAAGAATCCTTACCCTTTCTCTGGCCCGCATTGATTTGTGCATTATATCCATTTGGCACGGAAATACATGTTTTCTTCATCTTGTTTTCTTCTTGGTTTTCTTTCGTGTTTGGTTTTCCTCGTCTTTCCATTAAAACACTAGGTGGCGACTCCTTTCCTTATCCTTTCCCATCCTTCCTTGGTGTTTCCTAGTCTAGTATTCTTCTCTGGATTCACCATCTTCGCCATAACCGTATCGGGACTCCTCATGTAATTCCATGCACCCGGTAGAGGGGAACCATGCAGGGTTCCACTAGCATGGTCACACCAAGTACTAGCACAAAATTGACCCCAAGCCAACTTTCCATGACTTAAGTAAAGAAGTCATGAAGCAGGGTGAAAGCTGGATAACATTCGCTAATAGATGGTGCGAGATGGTAGCCAGATCAAGCCGCACTATCCTGGAAAGACAGATGGTCCAAACTCTCAGTGCAAATACCACTAGACCTATGAAGAAAGGGCTAGTCAATGCATACTGCCCTATGGTAGTAGCCTTGTATAAAGTTGCTGCATTTGTCAAGGAGAACCTTCATGAATTTGTTGATGAACCATGAAAAACAAGGAAGGTCGAAGTAGTCGAGTGTGTGACAGGAGCGGTGAACAAAATTAGCAATGCACCAAGGCCACAGGAGCAATGGGTAATACAAGAGCATCATCGAGAGCCATGCTGCAATCATGTCCAACCATTATCAAATCCCATTCGCAACCCTGAAACTCTCCCCAACGATGGTGGACCTCTCCTTAGCAATAATGGAACCCTCCCAATAGCAGCTATGGGGCCAACCCCAACAACAATAATGGAATCAATGTTGACCACAATGGGGTCCACCCCAACAGTAGTGGAACAAGGGTAGTCCCTACAACAACATCTAAGATCCCCAACATAGCCAACATCGAAGAGAGGATCAAGATGGGTTCATTACCCACCACTCCTTGTCTCTTTGGCAAATATGTTTACAGAATTAATGGAGGCAAAAGCCATTGACCTTCCCCTAGTCAAACCAGATGCTCCAAATTGTGACCAGAGTAGATTCTATTCCTTTAATAGAAGGCTCAATCACAACATTAATGATTGCTGAAACTTCAAAGACATGGTTTACAACATGGTAGATGCCGATATATTTGAATGGGATGTCTTGGTAGACATGGCCAGGCAAAGGCAATAGGAGGGCAACAACAGCAAGTCTACAATGACCCCCTCCCCAATCACAGAGTCATGGCTTTTAGGGATGTTGATCCCTCCACAACCCACAATCTCTCCATTGCAAATGAAGATCCCCAACAGCATGAGGAGGAATGGGAAGCGATATCCGATGATAGTTGAGATAGTGAAGCAGAGGATGAAGAAGCTGAAGACAAGGAGAAGGCTTCCACCGAGGATGAAGAATTAACAGTTGAGAATCTTGAACTCCTTGATCAATTCAACTATATTGCCATAGATGAACGTCAGGAAGGCCAGAGATAGAAAGCCCATTAGCTTTGATCCTAGACATTGTGGAGTAGTTTGAACAGAAGAATATCGTCTTCAAAGGATTCGAGCTCCCACCATGGTCTAAACAAGAAAGGCCTCTGATCATCTCAGTCGGCATCAACAATTACATATTGTAAGGACAGACACCAGAGCAAGTCGAAGCCTCACATCATTACCCACCCTTTGGTACTTTGGGATAAATGAAAGAAGGATCAACAAAACTTCGCTTACATGCACTGGCTTTGATAAGAGCCAGAAAATGGCATTAGGAACAATTCAAATAGAAATTACAGTGAGGCCAGTAACAAGCACTACCACTGTAATTGTGTTGGAGGAGGAAGCTCTTGAACCCCTTATATTGGGAATATCGTGGTTCATAGATGTAGGTGCAGTGGCATTCTCTGTCCATCAACTATTGAAGTTTAAATACAAGGGCAAAGTGGTTAGAATCCTAACGCATCACCCCAAAGTACTCTGGAGGCCCACACCACCAGAGCCACCGCAGGTGGCAACAATTCATGATGAAAAGAAGAAACACGTCTTGCCACCACTATCAAGGAAAGCACCGAGAGAGACCCCTTCATCTCTATGGGGTCCCAAAGTAGCATCACCATTGGTATCACAAATATTCAGAAATGCAAAACCACCACCAAGTAGATCAGCAATTTTCAAAACTTCTAGCTCCTAAGATAGGATGGTACCACAAGTTGTAGCTACCCCTCCACTATTAATATTCGGGGCACCAATAGCGCCAATGATAGGAAACTCGTCGGATTTTAGAAAGGCCATACCTCAAAAGCCTATCTTCACCATGCCAAATGATTTGGTTCAAAAACAAGACATGTTGGAAGCCACAGTGGCACTCGTAGCGGCACCCATCACCTAGGGAGGAAGAATGTCAAATCGAATTGTGCCACCAATAGAGTAGGTAGAGACAGGTAGACCACAAGAAAGAATAGAACCAGTGGAATATGATATCTTGGAGTAGCTCAAGAAGACGTAGGCCCAGATCTCCATTTTCGACCACATTAATAGCTCAAGCCTCCATAGAAGAGATTTACAAGAAGTGCTTTAAAAAGCACTGGTAGCTCCAGATATGCCAGCAAGGGTACTCCAAGTCATTGCTGCAGCGGCATTTGCTGAGCCACTCATCACTTTATCAGACAATGAGCTTGCACCTCTAGAAAGGAGGATGTCTCCTTTGAATGTAACAATTTCTGTAAATAATCATTTAGTATCCAAAGTATTAACAGACATAGGGGCATCCATGAGCATTTGTTCCCTATCTACTATTATAACATTGGGTGTGAATGAAGCCGCATTAACCACCGTAGATGTGACGATTACTGGATATGATGACAGCAAAAGAAAAGCTCATAGCAAATGGACCACAAAAATCAAGATCGGGCCAACCCAAGTCCCGACCCAACTAATCGTTATAGACATGAATGTTCCTTATCAAATCATCTTGGGAAGGCAGTAGCTTGATAGCATAAAGGCAATTTTGTCCCCTTGTCATCAATGACTAAAGTTCCCCCACAACGGGAAGATTATAAAAATAAAGTGGGATGTGCCAGCCAAAGAGGTTGAAGCAAATGTGATCTATCAGCCACACAAAGTTAGCGTGTGAGAAAAGTCGACCAGAGCAAAAAAAGGAGAAAATATAGTCTCTGTGGTCGAACTCAGAGAATGATGGACTAAGCACAAGTTAATATACAAAATAAAGTCATCTCCCAAAACAAAGAAGCCTCTCCTAAATTTAGGATGGGAAATCATGAGGAAAAATGGCTACAAGGAGGGCCAAGGGCTCCGAACAAAAGGCAAGGGAATAAAGGAGCCAGTACAAGCATATGATGGAGAAGGCAAAGTGGGACTAGGCTTCAATCAATTCCTGGACGACAAACCCATGAGGTGGGACCTGAATAATCACTTCACCAGTAAGGGCATTTTGAACCCAAACACCCTCCCACGAGAGTACATGGCTGTATCCAAGCATGCAAAGGACATTGGTTCAGACGTAGAAGATGGAAAGAGTATCCACCGACTCTTTGAAACTCTCAACTTATAGATAGGGCCACTGACTCCCCCACAATGGACCAAGCCATCGGCTCCCCAACAGCAGACTAAGCAACCTGCTCCCCTGCAATAGACAGAGCCACCGGCTCCCCCATACTCTGAGCCATCGACTCCCTCACAGTAGACGGAGCCACCAGCTTCCCCACAGTAGATAGAGCCACCGACTCCCCCACAACAACCAAGCTCACTGGCTCCCCCACAGCAACCAAACTCACCAGCTCCCCCATAGCATTCAAAGCAACAAGCTCCTCTGTAGCAACCAAGCCCATCGGCATCCTCATCTAGTGCACTGGCTCTCATACCTCTGGACAAGCCATTACATGCCTCCTCTACTGCCAATGATTTTGACCTCCCTTCACCTACAGCTTCAAAACCACCTCCTACACTGGGCCAACTCACCAAGTAGAGTTTGAGAAAGTCCCAATGGTAGATTGACAATGTTTGCCACAGTAGCGTGAACATCTACGACGATTCATCCTCCCACATAGCCGAAAGTGACCCAGACTAGGGAGCGAATCATGAGCCTTTCAAAGATGGTGGGAATGTCAGAAATGAAATGACGAGTCCCCCTAGAAAAGCCCAAACCTCTACTGATGGAGGTAACTTTAGGGGCATCCCCTTAGATCTTATAAATAAAAGACCTTTTAATTCTGCATTTTTTTCTTTCCCTAGAAACAATTTAGTTTCTGTTTCAAATAAGGGAAAGTAGAGTCACCATGTCAGTAGTAGCAGCTCACAGTTAACCTCGACCACCATCTCAAAAACTATTAATGTATGCCATTACACGGATACCACGCATCGGGAGCTGTCTACTGCTAACATGGTTTTCCTGATAGAGGAATTTGATAAGTTTAGGAGATGTGCAAATATATAGGCTTACGAGTTATCGAACTACGACAATAATGAGGAAGATGGGGAAGCCAACTCAGACCTACTTCAACATTTGATGGATAAATATGATGATCACACCAAGGCTGTTGAGGAGGAAACCGTGGAAATAAATCTAGGAACCACGGAAGAGCCCAAGCTAGTGCTCATAATTGCCAGCCTAAATCAAACAGGAGCCTGCTGAAATGGCAAAGATTCTCAAAGAATTTGTGGATGTCTTGGCGTTCAGAAACAAGGACATGCCCGACCTGTGGTCAACTTTGGTGGAGCACCAACTCCTACTCAATCTCAATGCGAAGCCCATCAAACAGAAGCTGAGGCAGTTGAGACTCGAATTGGCATTAAAAGTTAAAGAGGAGATCGACAAGCTTCACAAAGCCAAATTCATCAAGGTGGTCATGTACCCAACATGGGTCTCTAATATTGTACCCATGGCCAAGAAGGATGCGAGGGTTAGAGTCAACATCGACTACCGTAATCGTAACGATGCCTGCCCGAAAGATGATTTCCCATTGTCACACATCGACCGGCTAGTAGACAATACCACGGGATATGAGATGCTATCATTCATGGATGGCTTCTCTAGCTACAATCAGATCAAACTAGCGGAAGAGGAACAAGAAAAAACATCATTCATCACGTTGTGGCGAACATACTGTTATGTCGTCATGCCATTTGGACTTAAGAACGCCACTGCCACATGCTAGAGGGCGATGATGGCTATATTCCATGACATGATGCACGATTGCCTGGAAGTATACGTCGATGACATCTTCGTGAAATCAAAAACAAGGTAAGGTCACTTTGAGGCACTTAAGAAAGTATTAAGTCGAGCATTAAGTAGTACCAGCTGAAGATGAATCCCAAGAAATGTTTATTCGGAGTTAGCATTGGTAAATTACTAGGGTTCATCATTAGCAAAAGAGAAATTGAGGAAGACCCATAGAAGGCCAAGACAATTGCACAAATGCCTCTCCCACAGAATACAAGGAGCTTAAGGGTCTCATTGGTCACTTACAATTCATCCGGAAGTTCATCTCACAGCACACTGACCGATGCAAGCCATTCTATGAGCTATTAAATGGAGGAAAGGAATTCATTTGGGACACGAACTGCTAGAAATCCTTTGATGAGCTCAAGGCTTACCTCATGAATCTTCCCATCCTATCAGCACCCGTAGCAAGAAGACCTTTGCTATTGTATGTATCTGTCACTCCCTCTTCAATCAGAGTGGTGCTCGCTCAACATGATGAATGCAGAAAGAAAGAGAAGGCAATCTACTACCTGAGTAGAACATTCCTTGCTTGTGAAGAAAAATACACTGCTATTGAGAAACACTGCTTAGCACTGGTATGGGCCTAGCAAAAACTAAGGCATTATTTTCTAGCTCACAAGGTCTATTACGTCGCAAAAATGGACCCTATCAAGTACATGTTTTAAAAGCCAGCCCTCTCTGGAAGGTTGGCAACATGGCAGATCCTCCTCACCGAGTTCAACCTCCAATATATACCATAGAAGGCGGTCAAAGGGCAAGCCATAGCAGAGCTACCCATAAATGACTACTGACTCGTCCAAACGAACTTCCTAGATGATGAAATATTGGAAATACAAGCTATGGAGCCATTGACCAACAATGGACTTTATACTTCAATGAAGCACCGAATAGGCAAGGGTCAGGTATTGGCGTAGCACTCCTCACTCCTAAGGGAGTGCTCATTCCCCAAGCTGTCCAATTGAACTTTACCGCAAGCACCAACAACATCACAGAGTATGAGGCCTTGTTCCTTGGACTTCACCTAGCCTTAGAACTAGGGGCAAAGTGTTAAAGCTCATTGGAGACTCCTAGTTGATCCTTAGGAAGATTCTAAACAAATACATAACCCTTAACCTAGGATTGGAGGCATACAACGACATCGCTCACCTGCTGCTGACTCAGTTCCAACATGTGGTATACGTTCACACCCTCCAAAGCCACACCCTTCTTGCGGATGCTCTAGCATCGTTGGCTTCCTTGATTGAGCTCCCAATCAGCATTAAAGGGCATACTGTCATGGTCTAGCAACAAGGGGCATCCCTCCATGATTTGATTGAGCCATAGGAGATTCAAAAGCCAAAGGTCGTAAGTTTTGAAGTTTGCTACTATATCGAAGGGGATGGAAACCCTTGGTTTTTCGACATCCAAAACTACATCCAGAGGTGGTAAGAAGTTTGCTACATTTCTTGATAGTAACAGCATAGGACAAAGAGGTGGTAAGAAGGATTTCTACCAGATACTTCATGAGAGCTGGGGTTCTATTCAAAAAGTCTTTTAGCGGGGGGGAACTTCACTGTGTTTCGTATGAAGAGGTCGAGATCATCCTCAATGAAATGCACAAAGGGATATGCGGCAGACACATTAATGCTCAATTCATCGCCAAGATGATACTAGGAAGAGGATATTATTAGCCAACCAAAGAAATTGATTGTGCAAAGAAGGTGAAAAGGTGCAAGCAATGCCAATTCACGTAGATATGATACATGCATCGGCCTCAGAGCTAAACCCGTCTCAGGCACCATGGCCATTTGCTATGTGGGCGTTTGATGTGATTGGTACCTTCGATACAAAAAAGTAGAATTAGTTCATACTCATTGCCACCGAATACTTCACCAAATGGGTAGAAGTAGAAGCATTCACCGAGATCAAAGCCTCAAGACTATGCAAGTTCGTTCGGAAAAATATCCTCTCAAGGTTCTAGAACCTGAAAAAATTCGTAGTAGACAATGGTGTGATATTCAGTTCACAAGAATTTCGAAAGCGATGTAAGAAATTCAAAATTGAGTTGCACCATTCATCGCCATACTACCTCAATGTAATGGGCAAGCAGAAACTACTAATAAATCATTAATCCGAATCCTTAAGAAAATGGTAGAAGGTGTTAAGGGTCCTGATTGGATAGATAAATTAATTAATGCCTTATGGGCTTACCGTACCTCCATAAGAATGCCTACGGGTCAAACCCCATTCGCGCTTCCTTATGGTGTGGAGAAGGTGGTCCCATTTGAAATCATGGTCCCTTCATCAAGATCCAACTTGACGATGAGATTACCACTAAAAATAAGAGGTAGTTGTTGAGTCTACAGTTAGACCTACTAGATGAGAAGTGATTGCAAGCTGCTGAGCATGTATGCTTCTACCAAGAATGACTTGCAAGGGCTTACAAAAAGAAAGTAATTGAAAGCAAATTTAACATTGGTGATTGGGTGCTTAAAGAATTCCTACCACGCAAGCTTGGGAAGTTGAGACCAAATTGGGAAGGACCATACCAGATGATTGAGGCATATCCAGGCAACGCCTACCATTTGGCGTGAGAGGATGGCACTAGGTTTGAACACCCTTGGAATGCACAACACCTTAAAAGGTACTACCCTTGACATGCACATAAGGACTATAGATTGCCCTATCTCCTAAAACTTAAGAACCGTGTCCTTAACCTCACTTCAAAAACACTTTGTGAGAAAAGGGGATCAAGGGTCCGACACTGACATAGAGGCAAGCCTTCAATGGGTTCCCCTTCTAGTTTATGAATAACAAGTCCACACACTTCCCTAGAGTTCGACATGCTATCCTAGCGTAAATCTTAGTGAGTTGTAATTGGATACATGTCCAAATCCAAAACTTAGAGAGTGCATGAAAGAGGAGAGTGCATCCAAAATAAAAGAAGTGATTCGGTCAATCAATAATAAATATCTATTGGCTGAACACTTAAAACGAGGATGAGACCATTGATGCTCGGCAAGTGTGCTATCAAAGCATAAACCTTAGTGAGTAGTGATGGGTAGACACCTGCCGAAAGAGCAAAAAGAGACGAAAAAAAAGAAAAAGAAAAGAAAACAAGGCAGCAAAGAAGCTGTCCATCAACCAAAATAAAAAGAGAAGGAAAAAGACGATAGCACAGAAGCTATCCAAAAAGAAATGAATGAAAAGACGACAACAAAGAAGCTATCCAGAGTCAAAACAAAAATAGGGGAAAACGAAAAGTGCAGTAGGATCTAACCATGATCCAGAGGAGGGTATAAAACTCCAAGTCAAGCCAAAGTCTCAGTATAGGACACTACCCCCTTTCCTCCCATGCCCTGCACCATGCACTCAAAGGCAAGGGGTAAGAACCCAAGGCTAGGGGCAGTTAGTACTAAAGCTAGCTAGAAGCATCAGCTAGCCCTGGAGTGCCCAAGGGATCTAACAACCAGGGTTTCTACCTAATTTGGATCTTTCTTCCCAACTTTGCAAAGGATTTCATTGTTATCTCCCAACAAAAAAAACCAAAAAAATATAAAATCCCAAAAAAACTAAAAAAAAAAAAAAATAGAAAACACAAAAAAAACCAAAAAAAATAGAAAATCCAAAACTCTAAAAAAAGTATAGAAAAATAAAAAAAAATGGAAAATCACCAAAACCGATGGGATAAAGTGTACCCAACCAACATCATCTCATGAAACTGATTGTAACCATGCCGGTGATAGCGTTGTGCGCAGTGCGAAAGGCCAAATGCACAAGGACCAGTGAAGTCACGGCAAAACAATAAAAATAATGGTAAAAATGCAGGAGTCGCCACGTAGACTATTTAAAAACGGGAGACAAGGAAAATCATTTTAAAACTATGCCATAAAACTAATGGAAAAGGTCAATCATGAACTAGAAATTGGGCAAGGATCCCTATTACGCACGAGGAAGGTATTAGGCACCCCCGTGTGCCCGAAAAATCGGTCTTTCATGGGTTTTCGTTTACTTATATGGAATGTTGCCTTTTCAACCTGTTTTTGTACGCCCAAGGGCGATATGCCATGCAATGCTACATGCAAGTGGTGCCTTATGCTAAACATGGGTAGAGGGACTATAGGATGTGTCCTAATGCTCTGAAAGGTCACTCAAGTTGGGGATCAAGCACCGGTGCAAAGATATTGCACGGATATAGCCACGGATCAAACAATATCGAGTGGCTAACGTCTTCGGTTTGCTACATGCAGAACCTAAGCTACCATGCACAAAAATGGATGAAAACAGACTGAAGTCATCCTGATATATCCAGGAAGACACCCAAGGAAAACTAAAGGCAAAGCAAATCGGGAAACATGCTAAACACCATGCCAAAAAGCTACTATGTGTAGTGAAAAACAGGCAAGTGCGCCTGTGTGGTGCGCCAGACTGGTGTGCCAGTCTGGTGCACCACCTATGAGCGCCTATGTTGTGCACCACCTATGTGTGCCTATGAAAATGTAGATCAGACAATAAGCTAGACTAGTGTGCCACGCGATATAAAATCTTGCAAACATGCATAAAATTATCTGAAAATGTATCATGGACATCTAATACACTTAATCACATGTGAGTGAGTTTTCCTCTCATCCACAAGGTCATAAAGGAAAGAGGAAACACAAGAAAACATGATATGGGTCTTGTGCTCAAGGGCAATATGCCTCACACATGACCACACAACTCCTATACTAAATAAAGCTAATGGGTTTCAGCCATGCTACCCGGTTCTGGATCATGGACTGTTGCATAAGAGCTCTCCAAACAAGGGTCCATGGGGCAACCATTTCACCAGACCCGAGTGGCAGGCTAACTTCACTAGATGAAAAACTAAAACAAACAGTGCTATTATATGTTGAAATTATGCATAACTGATCATGATATATCAGAGAACAAACATCAGAAAGATCAAAGTCCAAGACAATCGGAATAGCATGCAAATCATGATGCAAAGTTGGCTACTTGCACCCTGTGACCAGGCTGGTGCGCCAGCTTGGTGCGCCAATTTGGTGCGCCAGGTTGGTGCATTCCAGATACTCTATTTCAGACTGCAGTCTGATCTCAGAGTCTGGACCAGATGTATGCAACTGCCAATCTAGTGCACCAGGTTGGTGCATTCTAGATACTCTATTTCAGACTGCAGTCTAATCTCAGATTCTGGACTAGATGTATGCAACTGATTAGGTTACTGATTACTCAGATCATTAACCTAGATGCCAAAGAACTTAATCATGTTAAATAAATAAGCATAAAAAACCCTCTTATCACTCTTCTCCTCAAGCCATGCATTCTCATGGATTACAAAGACTACAGTTACTGTTGATGGGTTTTATGATTCATGCAGTGATTTAGTTGACTTAGGGATCATACGGAAACGATAAAACATGTAAAGAGGATGCATTACAGTTCATGTTCCATAGCATGTGGTTACATAAGACTATGATTCATTGCTAACATGAAGATCACACAGTGCAAAATTATCATGGCAACGAAACAATGAACATATAAGGGAGCATCATGAATATCCAAAATAACATAGGAAGGCACGAAAGAACATCTATGTAGACAGTATATCAGTTTAGTTGCAGGTTCTATCATGTAAAATCCATATGGAAATGAGTGAAGAAACTTACCTTGCCTATGATGTCTCCTCCTTGGATGGCTCAAGGTATCTCCTCCTTGTTGCTTTGGACACGATTGGGAGTGCTCAGGGATGCAAGGGAATGTGCTCTGGAAGTTGGGGTGTTGGTTGCTAAAAGTGGGTGAGTTGCTAAGGTACTTGCCAAGAGAGATGAGTTGCCAATGAGGGCCTTTTAAATAGAATGAAAGGGTAACTCCTTGGGATGCAAAAGGCCTCGAAACCCAACAGCCTTGCGTAGATTCGTGAAGAATATTCGCAAGTGAAGGTTACAAGCACAGAAGATGGAAAGGCAGCAGCCTGAGAATTGGTTGTGCGCCAGCATGGTGCGTTGGATGAGTGCGCTAGTTTTGTGCGCCAAGTTGGTTCGCCAGCTTGGCTGGTGCACCACTTTGGTGCTCCACTTTGGTGGTCCAGTTTGGTGCTCCCACCTAGCTACCGGACCATAGGCTTGTTGTCAGTTTGTGCAATGATCACAGGCTAATTAAACGGTCAAATAAGGTTCAAAAGTGGTTAAGCTTGCCGCATCCAAAGCAACATCTTCAGGAGGATTCACCTATGAGCTGCCTCAAAATCGAGGTGTCTACACTGATAACAAGTCAAGGCCTATGATGCAAAAATCTAGGACATCGGTTTGACCATTCCTACTTAGGTTGGTCGCTTGGTATTCGCCTACGACAGGCATACCATCTTCTCATTAGACAATAAAGCTAAGGCCATGACTTGTTATCCTACACTAAGTTTCATTTTATGGTTGTTGTTCCTATGGCTTTCTAACCTTCACTTAGTCCTCTTTAAATTCTCTAGGACTAGGGGCAAAAAGCACCCTAAAGGGCCTAATGAGTTTGTTAAGGATATGCAGTGATAGGCGTTATATGTCGAAACACAAGCATTTTACGTAAAACGCCTAAATTATGTCGTACAATTTCCATTCTATGTAAAACACCCAATATCGGGCTTTTAACACATCCAGGTGACGATTGCAAAATCTGAGATGTTAAATGACCTATATGAAGCGTTTTACACTTTATTAGTGGCTTAAACTGCTAAATCATATTAAAAGAGCCCTAGATGAATGACAAACCCACAGGGGAGTATTCCTTCATGCATTATACTCTAGTATACACTCAAAGGCTAAAAAATAAATGCTGAATTTTATTTATTTGAATATAATGGAGAATTATTACAACTATAAAGAGAAAAAAAGGGAAAAATACATAAAAATTTTGAAAAAAAATCCTGAACTAATTGTTTAATCTTCTTCTTTTCTTTCGCAGCACCCCAGACTCCTCCATCCACTCCATGGGCTTTGGCAGCAGCTTGGAATACCAGGCGCAGTGTTCATCCTATCGAACCAATGAATAGGTTAAAGGTGTGAAACAAGACTCGTCATAGTCATCATGGTGGTTCATGGTAGTCCAAAATGCCAAGATGTAGTAAACCATGGTGGTGTCAATCAGTGAACCTCGCTCACAGACCCATTTACGAGGGAAATGACTTAAGGGAGGCGGCACTCCCATTTTGTGCCCTACCATCTCGAAGCAACGGTGTGAGTTGTACACCACAAGGTGAGTAGGCCCAATCAGCTCAAGCTCCACTAGAAGACCTCGGGATTTTTGTTTAAACTTGAAGGGTGATTCCCAAGTGTAAAGGCTGATAGGAGCAAATGATAGCAAACAAACCCTTTCCTCTATGAAGTCTGTCTTCGAAAGACCCACCTTTGGAAAATAGTTGTGAAGCCACTCCGCAAGAAGGAAAGGAGAGCTCATGAAGTCACCACTGATGGCCACACTAGTCAATCCAATATATGTAGCTGCAAGGGTAGCCACCGAGGGAGAAAGCCATAGATGTTCTGTTAGCCCCACAAGAAACCCTGTATGATATACATCCAAAGTGAAGCCCTTGGAAGCGAACAATGTCAGACCCCCAATCAGTAGGTGCATGCATATTCGAAGCTTGTCCTTTGTAGAATCTTGAAACCAAAGGACATTGTAAAAGATGTGAGTCAAGTTGAGCCGGCAACCCTTGAGCAGAGGATAAATTGGTATAGTCACAAAAACATGAGTAAGAACCTTCTCCATGTCAGGCGCACCATAAGGCAATGGGAAGTCAACGCCCAATCGAGCTCCACCTATGTTAGGCACGCCTAGTAGCCCAGCAACCTCCTCCACCAAGACCGTCATCTCACACCCCCCAAGGAAGAAAGTATGCGTCTTTGGATGCTAGAACGTGCATAGGGCATGAATCATTGGCCAGTCTAGAACAGTACCCAACAAGTCCAAAAGCCTACCAAAACACATATGTGCAAGAACTTGACGTTTATCTTCTACCGAGAGAAGAAACTACAGCATCCACAGGGAGTCATAAGGGAATTCACTGTTGAAGCATTGCATTTTTGTGAAGTTGAAAACTCCCTGCAAGAGGAGAAGGGTTATAGAAACAGAGGAAACCAAAACACACAAAGGAAAAGCAAGGAATAAAATGAAAACAATAATAAAGTGAAAATAAAATAAAAACATATCATCCCTACCTCTATACAGGACATTATATGCCCGGGAACCTCTTCGAGGGGAACAACTGGACGCTCCTTGTTATTGTACATGGGCACATTCAGGATCAAAGGAGTGGCCATGAGAACAAAGCAAGAAGAACAAGTGGTGGAAAGCAAGAAAAGCTAAAAATCCAAGATGGGAGTTGGAAGAGGGCCAAACCTATCTTTTATAGTCATAGGGAGGGGGCATCAGAGGTCTCCTCATGTGGCAATCAAGACAATTATGGGCCATTACGAAAAATTAGCCAAGAATTGGAAAGGAAAGAAAGGATTTTGTCCTCAAGTTGTTGTACGCCCACATAAGGGCGTATAACATTGGACAAGCCATTCAAAACTCATAGTAGACATTAAACACCCAAATTTGAGCGTACAACACCTTGATGCAGTTTTCGGCATTGAGCCCCCTAATCAAGGCGTACAACGTTGTACGCCCCAAACTAGGCATCCAACACTAACCAGTTTTATGGCAGCCTAAACTTGGTCGTGGCACCCCCGAATTGCTGTACGAACTTCAAACTTTATTTCCACCAACTCTATAGCATTCTACAAGTCAAAACGCACATGTGAACATTGATTTTATATTTTTTGGACTTCCGAACATCCCACAATCAGCTGTCATAGCTTTCATTAAATCAACAACTCATTTCGACTACGACAGCCTCAAAAATTGAACTTAAAGCCTGCAAGTGAAATCAATCATTACAACCTTGTCATTTAAACATTATTACATGTGAATGAGCTTGTTTTGAGTTAATTTGAATTAAAGGCCATTATTTGGAGGTGCTCCCCCCATTTATTGGTTATTTTAGTTCATTTTAAACTTTGAGTAATGTAATTTGAAAGAAATATTTGACAAGTGTGCAGAAAGTCTCTTCATTCATAAATATGATTATTCTACAAGATCACCAAGGCATATCCTTGAAGTACAAGGATAGAAAAAAAGAAGCTACGGGGCACTCTCACCCTCATCCTCTGGAGCTGACGAAGGAACCGCAGGAGGTTGTGGAGACTGCCAAAATGAGGCACCCAAGGGAGCTCAAGAAACAACATGGGAACGGTGGCTACTAGAACGGTTGTGGCTCAAGGAGTGGCAGAGGGGGAACTGAGCGACCAGACTCGACACTACCCTCGAAGGTATGACGCCTGTAGTGCCTCACCTCGCCCTCAAGTTAAGCCATGATAACCTCATTTGTTCTCAAAGTTTGCAAAGAGAAGACAGAAAAGCAGTTAGCACGACATATATGGCAAAGGACACAAAATTAATACAAGCTTATCCTCTAGGCTCTAACTAGCTCCTACCTAAGCTCGTCCACCTCCGGAGGAATGTCAACCAATGTAGGAGCCTATGGCTACATTGACAACATGGTAATCTCAGCAGCTCTCTCCTCAGCAAGCTAGCGAGTAGAGCCCAAGTTCTCAGTTGTCACTCGAACTTGCAGCTCCAGCTCCTTGATCTAAGAGGCCTGGGAGACAATAGTCCCCTCCAACTCCTCAACCCTACCCATAGAGCTGGCGAAGATGAAGTCCCCAGCTTGCTTCTTCAACTCGTTCTCCAAATAAGCAACCTACAAGACATATCATTAGCACCCAGAAGAATAGAATCATTATAAAATAAAAATACATAGTTATACCTTATCCTGGAGACGAGAAATCTCCTCTGAATGACTAGGAGAAGGAGCCATGCTGGTCGAGGGTTATAGAAGGAAACCAAACGAAGAGTCAAACCAGCTTGCAAGGATTACCAAATAATAATTCAAAAATTCAACTTGAGATGCAGAGGCACGGAGCCGCTCAAGCTCCTCCCTAGTGCTGGTCAGCTGTTGAGTCAAACCACGCTCTCGCTGGGCCTGATCGTCTGCTGCCTTTAGCAGCAAATAAAGCTGAGTTTGTGAACAAAGATTGTGTGAAGGAACAAATAAATAAAAACTCACCGCAATCTCCATCTAGGCACAGTGAGACTGCACAATAGCTATGAGCTCAGCATGGGACATCATGGCCTCGCCAGTGTCTGTGTCACCCATAGGGAGATTTAAGTGCCTGAGGAAGTTTGACCGGTGGAAGATCATCACATCTAAGAACTCAGCATCCATCCACTCAGCCCATGCTACCATGTCCACTGCGGTGACACCAGTCAAAGTAGGAGAAGCCACCATGGGCCTAGTCTATGAGCTACGGGTCGTAGACGTCTAACTAATAGCGAGCCCAGCCACCGCCTCCTCTAGTCTCACACCACACCCGAAAAGGAGTAGTTAAAGGCTATATCTGTCAGTGCCCTAGCTAGCGCAATGGTCTATTAATCTGCTGGAAGTGATAGTGTAGCGCCTCGAACTCAGGCACGTTACCTAAATCATAGTATCATAAGCAAAATTACACTAATTACAGTAAAATTAAATAACTATAACTAAGGCTCACCACTAGGAAACAATGTGCGGCTAGAAGCTCCGACTCTAGCACTGGAACTCGACTTTAGTCGCACTCAATCTACACCTGAAAATCAAACAAGCATGCATGAGTGACATCTAAGTCACCCAGTACGTGCCGCAAACATACAAATAATGAAATCCAGTGAAATGCCAAAAACTCAACTTTTAATTTATAAAACTTAGTTTTCTTTGAAGATATAGTTTAAAACATCCTTGTCCTTTCTTTTGAAATCATTTGGGAATCTGTTCCTAGGGTTATACTCATTCCAAAACACACCATTCCTTTTTCTTTTAAAATTTCTAGAAATCATTTCCAAAACCATGTTACTTTTCAAAACTCATCTTTCTTCTTTATTGCTTGGGATTTCTTCCCAAGACCAAAACCACTTTCAAACTCATATCTTGAGAAACCGCGTTTCCAACCAGATCCAGCTTAAAACCCAATGCCTCTCGGGCTCAAAACCAAAATCATAAATACTGGATGGTAACTGGCTAAAACAAAGTCATTATTTTATTCTAGGATTTTAGGATCATTCATAAGTCCAATTCCAGCCAAACCACATTTCTTTTATTTCTTAAAATCACATTCTTTTCTTAATCATATCCTCTTTTCTTTACTGATGTTACCTTGATCAAGGGTAATCAGACACACAAGTAGTAGGCAAGGACATCATTTCCCCTACCTCCCTGCATTACCGCGGTGAAATTCCTCATGTGGGATGCCACCGCCCTGGCCTACCAGCCTCAATCTCTTTCATATATGCACGGGGATACATCTTTGTCTGATGTCCCATCGGTGACCCGAACAACTAGGTTCAATGACCCAAGCTCAATCTACACTGTCGATGACCCGAACAACTAGGTTAAATATCCTAGGCTCAGCCTACACCGCCACGAGCTCGATGACCCAAACAACTAGGTTCAACGACCTAGGCTCAGCCTACACCATCTCAAGCTCAGCAACCACAGTTGTGTCTGGCAACTGGTTTCAATGGAGCCTCATACTCCCACCACGTGGTCAACACCAACCCCTGTGGTTCCTTAACACATTATTAGTGTTTCATTTTCAAAACTCTTTAAGCTTTCCTTTTCAAAACCATTTCCATGCAATACTTGACCCTCTTGCAGGGTCCCAACTCAATCCAAGAAAAACCATGCCTTAAAAATCATAAATTGGGTCTCATGCCCAAAATTACTCAAAAGCCACACATTTATTCTATTTTATTCAGTTTTAGGGCCTTAAACCTAAAACCACTCCCAAACACACTTATTTGGGTTCCATATTCCTCCATGTCATTTACATGGGGAAAAACATCACTAACACATACTTTACATACCGTTTAAACCCTTTATCCTTCATTTTATATTCACATTTATATATATAACAGGGTTAGGGCAAAATCGACAGATCAAAATTCAGGTTCGGTCTACCGAAAATCCCTGATTCGATCGACCGGTTGGTTTCGACATACCAAAACCAGGTATCATGGTTTAATCTGTCAGGATTTCGATATACGAATTCAATTCGGCATTCCGAATTTCCCGCAACCAGGGCATTCCCCTATTTCGGTCAACGAAATCGCTAGAAGTGGGAGCCTCGATCAGACCTCCCAAACACACATCACAAATTATTAATAAATCATGGGGTGTAGACCCTTGAGTCTACTTCAAAACACCTCAAACCATTCATGATTTCATTAACTACACAATCCACACGAAAATCACAAAAGGATGAGACTCAAAATGGCTACTATAGCCTTCATCCCAAAATCTTGTATATTCCTACCAATTTCCATCCTAACCACATGATATCTATGTTTTCATGCTATTCAGCTCATTCTCATCAATTCCCTTATTTTTCTATGATTTTACATGCATTTTTCACCATTTCCTTGCATTTAATCCATTAAGATGAAAGAAGAGAATGGGAGAGAAGAGGAGTCGCATACCTCTTCCATCAAGCCTCCCCAACTCTGGTGAATCTCCTTGCACTCTAACGCAGCCTCGGTGAAGCTCCGCTATCGACGAACCACACGGGCTACCCCCACCTCCTCCGCATGCGTCGTTCTTCCTCTCCCTCTTCCTTTTCGCGTCTCAGCCCTCCCTCTTCCACTCACCCCTGCCCCTCTTTATCTCCTCCTCCTCCCATATCACGTCGACCGCCCATCACTTCGGAGAAGAGGGGAAGGCACGTGCCAACGTCGTTGGTGGCACGGGCTGGTGGAGGAAGAAGAGGAAGAAGGCAAGGTGAGGTGAGCTTGTGAGTGAGAGAAGGAGAAAAAGAAGGAAAGAAAAGAGGAAGGAACCGGCACACAAACTGAGGCGACTATGCATCCTCAAATTGGACTCCACATTGGTCCCAAATTACAAGCAGGTGCACAGAAAGCCAACCACAAGCTCACACATCCAAGAAACAACAGATTATTCATTAATAAACCATTTAAACAATATTACAATTAATTACATGGTTTATAATTAAAAATGGATAATCAGGCCCAGATGACACATCCTACACCCTAAAAAGAGTTCCGTCCTCGAAATTCAGCTCTAAGTAAGCAAATAAGGGTACTATCTCTAGATGTCAATCTTATGCTCCCAAGTAGCCTCTTCTATACCATGGTGTTGCCACTGAACTAATACCAATGGAATCACTTTGTTCCTAAGGACTTGCTCTTTCTATCCAGTATCTGAACTGCATTTTCAACCATAGACAGGTCCTCCCATAGCTCCTCTGGCTACACTGGTATTACCTAGGACACATCGGCCAAACACTTCCTCAACATCGATACATGGAAGGTGTTGTGCACACCTGCCAACTCTGGAAGCAGATCTAGTCTGTATGCCACCTCACCAACCCTCTTCGTAATCTGGTACGATCCAATATACCTTCGGCTCAATTTGCCTCTCATCCCAAACTGCATCACACCCTTGGTTGGTGACACCTTCAGGAAAACGATGTCTCCTACCTCAAATTCCAGAGGTCTCCGCCTCCTATCAGCATAACTTTTTTGTCGGCTCTAAGCAGACAACAACCTCTTCCTGATCAGATCCACCTTGCCCTCGTACTGTTGTACGATCTCAGGCCCAACTAACTGTCTCTCACCCACCTCACTCAAGCAAGTGGGTGTCCTGCAGGGTCTACCATACAATGCCTCATATAGTGCCATACCAATACTAGCGTGGTAACTGTTATTATATGCAAACTCAAGTAGAGGTAAGTGATCTTCCCAACTACCACCAAAGTCCAAGGTGCAGGCCCTCAGCATGTCCTCTAGTGTTTAGATGGTCCTCTCTATCTGGCCATTTGTCTAGGGGTGGAAAGTAGTGCTAAAATTCAGCACCGTGCCAAAAGCCTCCAGCAAGGCTCCTTAGAATCTCGATGTAAATCTTGTGTCTCAGTCAAACACAATAGACGTTGGGGCACCATGAAATCTCACAATCTCAGCCACATACAACTCCGCCAGTTTTGCCAAAGGAAGATTCACCCTAATTGGCATGAAATGTGCCGATTTTGTAAGGCGATCTACTATCACCCAAACTGTATCATTCTTTCTTCGGGTTCGTGGCAAACCCGTCACAAAATCTATGGACACATTTTCCCATTTCCACACTAGATCGTCCAGAGGCTGCAAAGTCCCTCTGGGCTTTTGGTGCTCTATTTTCACCATCTGGCAGGTTGCACACTTCGCCACACAGTCAGCAATCTCTCTCTTCATCCCAGGCCACCAGAAATTCCTATTCAAGTCTTTATACATCTTGGTGCTTCCTGGATGGATAGTGTATCAGGAGCGATGAGCTTCATCCAATAGACTGTTCTTGATTTCCTTTATTTGCGGCACATGTAATCTCAGATCGTACCTCAACCCATCGTCTACCCTAACTAAAAAATGAGGGGCATTACCAGCTTCCAGCTTCCTCCAGATATCTAACACAAAAGAATCATATTGCTGAGCTATGACAATCACCTCAATCATCTTTGGGTGAACAAACAAATTGGCCAACATCACTCTAGCAGTTCCCTATGACTGTCTTCGAGGCCTGCACTCCACTAGTCATTCAAACAATTTCCATTCACAAATCATCAGGCTAGCTATGACATGAGTGCACCTACTCAAAGCATCTGCAACCACATTTGCTTTCCGTGTGTGGTACAACAAACTGAAATCATAGTCCTTAATGTACTCCACCCAGCGCCTCTGTCTCAGGTTCAAATCCTTCTGAGTAAAGATGTACTTCAGACTCTTAAGGTTTGTGTACACCTCAAATTGTTCGCCATATAAATAATGCCTCCAAAGCATCAAGGCGAACACAACAGCTGCCATGTCTAAATCATGGGCGGGATAGTTCTTCTCATTGTCTTTCAACTAGCACAAGCCGTACGCCACCACCCTACCATGCTGCATCAGCACACACCCCAATGTAGTTTCACAGGCATCATTGTAGACCATGAAACCGCCACTCCTAGAGGCCAAAGTCAATACTGGGGCCGATGCCAGACGAGCCTTCAACTCATTGATGCTCTCCTAGCACTACCAATCCTAGGCTAAATGCACTTCCTTTCTAGTTAGTCTGGTTAACGGTGCAGCAATCTTGGAGAAATCTTGGATGAATCACCTATATGATCCTACCAGGACGAGAAAACTTCTAATCTCAGTTACTATCTTCGGTCTAGCCCAACTGCTCACAGCTTCTACTTTGGCTGGATCTACCTTGATTCCTTCTCTTGAAATAATGTGACCAAGGAAAGACACATCTTCCAGCCAAAACTCGCACTTGGAGAACTTGGCATAAAGCTGATGCTACCTCAGCATCTCTAGTACGATCCTAAAATGCCTCTGGTGGGTCTGAACATCCGGAGAATACACCGGAACATCATCCACAAAGATGACCACAAACTGATCCAAATAGGGCCTGAACACCCTATTCATTAGGTCCATAAAAGTAGCCAGAGCATTCGTCAACCCAAATGGCATAACCAAAAACTCATAATGTCTATAACGGGTGTGAAAGGCTGTCTTCTGCACATCTAGCTCACTGATCCTCAGTTGATGGTATCCAAATCTAAGATCTATCTTAGAAAACACCGATGCTCCCTGCAGCTAGTCGAACAAATCATCAATCCTGGGCAGTGGATACTTGTTCTTCACAGTGATCTGGTTCAACATCTGGTAGTCTATACAGAGCCAAAGTGAACCATCCTTTTTCTTAACAAACAAGACTGATTCTCCCTAAGGTGAGACACTGGGACGAATGAATCCCTTTTCCATCAGTTCCTGTAGCTGATTCTGGAGCTCCCTTAACTCCACAGGTGCCATCTTATATGGAGCCTTGGAAATAGGACTTGATCTTGGCACCAGATCAATCACAAACTCCACTTCCTTGTGTGGTGGCATTCCAGGCAATTCCTTTGGAAAAATATCAAGATATTCCCTCACCACCGGTAAGCCCTAAATCTCAACCACAGGCGAAGTAGAAACTGCCACACAAGCCAAATAGCCCACACTACCTCTTGCCAAGTGATGATAGGCCTTGAGAGCAGAAATCACTTTATTGGGTTCACCCAGTCTGGTGCCTTGTACCATACACCAGCCTTGGCCTGGACAATCTACAGAACTCTTCTCTTGGTACAATCTATCACGACTAAATGATGTGCCAGCCGATCCATTCCCAGGATAACATCATAATCTTGCATGTCCATCAGGATCAAACTAGCCTGAAAATTCCTGCCCCCAGCTGAATATCAACTGGTCTCAAATATCTCCACACTTGACTGTGTTCTCCCAATGGAGTGACTACATCTAGGTGGAATGCCAACCTGGCTGGCCTAGTCCCGATCTCAGAAGCAAATGGCTCGGAGACAAAAGAAAATGAACTCCTAGAGTCGAACAAGACTCGGGCCATCCGATTAGCCACAAGAAAAGATCCTATAATCAATACACCATAACCATAATCATAATAAGCTTTCCTTTTCAAAACAATTTCCATTTCCAATCGTTTTCATTGCAGGAATCCATTTCCACGCAATACTAGACCCTCTTATGGGGTCCCAACTCAATCCATGAAAAACCATGCTTTAGAAATCATAAATTGGGTCTCATGCCCAAAATTACTCAAAAGCCACACATTTATTCTATTTTATTCAGTTTTAGGGCCTTAAACCCAAAACCACTCCCAAACACACTTATTTGGGTTCCATATTCCTCCATGTCATTTACATGGGGGAAAACATCACTAACACATACTTTACATACCTTTTAAACCCTTTATCTTCATTTTATATTTACATTTATATATATAATAGGGTCAGGGCAAAATCGACAGACCGAATTTCAGGTTCGGTATACCGAAAATCTCTGATTTGGTCGATCGGTTAGTTTCGGCCTATCGAAACCAAGTATCCTGGCTTAATTTATTAGGATTTTGGCCTACCAAAATTCCCGCAACAAGGGCATTCCCCTGTTTCGGATTACGAAATAGCCAAAAGTGGGAGCCTCGATCAGACCTCCAAACACACATCACAAATTACCAATAAATCATGGGGTGTAGACCCTTGAGTCTACTTCGAAACCCCTCAAACCATTCATGATTTCATTAACTACACAATCCACACGAAAATCACAAAGGGATGAGACTCAAAACGGCTACTGTAGCCTTCATCCCAAAATCTTGTATATTCCTACCAATTTCCATCCTAGTCGCATGATATCTATGTTTTCATGCTATTCAGCTCATTCTCATCAATTCCCCTATTTTTCTACGATTTTACATGCATTTTTCACCATTTCCTTGCATTTAATCCATTAAGTTGAAAGAAGAGAATGGGAGAGAAGAGGAGCTGCGTACCTCTTCTGGCAAGCCTCCCCAACACCGATGAGTCTCCTTGCACTCTAACGTAGCCCCAGCGAAGCTCCCTTTTCAGTGAACCACACGAACAACCCCCACCTCCTTTGCACACGTCGTTCTTCCTCTTCCTTCTCGCGTCTCAGCCCTCCCTCTTCCACTCACCCCTAACCCTCTTTATCTCCTCCTCCTCCCGCATCACGTCAGCCGCCCATCACGTCCAAGAAGACGGGAAGGCATGGGCCAGCGTCGTTGGTGGCACAGGCTGGTGGAGGAAGAAGACAGTGTGAGTTGAGCTCGTGAGTGAGAGAAGGAGAAAAAGAAAGAAAGAAAAGTGGAAGGAGTGGGCACACAAACCAAGGCGACTGTGCATCCTCAAATTGGACTACACATTAGTCCCAAATCGCAAGCAGATGCACAGAAAGCCAACCACAAGCTCACACATGCAAGAAACAACATATTATCCATTAATAAACCATTTATACAATATTACAATTAATTACATGGTTTATAATTAAAAATGGATAATCAGGCCTAGATGTCACAGATAGTGGTTCCAGTAGTGGATCCAGACATCTCTATCAAAAGTGGCTCTATCCTAGACAATCTCCGGGACGTCGTCATGCTTCACCATATATTCAAAGAAAGCCAAGTGAATAAAGTAGGAAAAGCACCTATGCTGGAACTAGGAGCTCAAAGAGGAGGCGACCAACATAGTGGTTGTCCTCAATGGACTCTGGAGCCTACTCAGCATTAGCCCAGATAAGATCACGTGGAAATGGCACACCGGTCAGGGGAATGGGAGGTGGCATGAGCCATAAAAAAGTGAAGTGGTCCCACACCCACATTTGCAATTACCAACCAAGCAATTATGTTAGAAAATATTACAAGAAAGAAACAAAGCAACTACAAGCAATAAAATTACTTGAAGAAAGAGCGAATTCCCACCTAACTGGTGAGAACTGTTGTCAGTAAAGCGAAATGGGGTGGAGTATAGGTGGGTAAGACTAGCTGCGCCCCAGACATACTCCCCCACTCAATCCAATTCATTATGAAGTGGCAGAAACATAGCAGATAGCTTTGCTACGACATGCGAAAAGAGAACCTCGCTGAACAAAACTTGCAAAAAGGCCCAGAGCTACTGGTCAACATCGACTCCAGGCTTAATCGCTATCTCCATAGAATCCTCCACTCGAGTGACTACAAAGGGCGTAACAAGCAAGCATGGCCTAAACATGACTATCCTAGGGCCCACTAACTCTCTCATCATGGTGGTATAATCTAAATGCACCATGCGAGTCACTGGTCGCCCTATCACTCGTAGCCTAATAAGACGGACCATGTCCTTTAGAGAAAGGATGAACTCCCCAACTTGTTGTATCGAAAGGCTTCTTTAGAGGGGGGTGAATCGAGAATCTTACTTTTTAATATTACTTTATCCAATTTTAAATATCAAAAGAGAATATAAGCAAAGTGATTAACCAACTAATACTTATCACATACACTAGATGGCACAGAAAATAAATGCACAAGAAGGAGATGAGAGAAATTGAAAACTCGTGTGATTTATAGTGGTTCGCCAACCCCAGCCTAGTCCACTCTTCAAGATCTACTTGAGATTTTTCCCTTATTCTTAAAATAATAAAGAACTTACTTGTGTTGGTTGTCCCACCAACTCTTCCCTTGCTCCCTCCACTTCTCTATCCCCGAGAAGCTAGAGCCTTTGCCTGATGCTTTACAACTTTGAGACTCCTCTCTCACAGAGCTCGTTTACAACAATAGCTTTATAATATCACTTGTGAGGAGAATATAGGACAGAAAGAATGTAGAATTACAAGTATATCGTTGGTGTCTTCTATCGAGGCTAATCGAGTCCTATTTATAGCCATAAGACCATTGAAGGATGTGTCTAACGACTAGAAAAACAGTCACAAATGGCTAGTCTTTCGGTATGCCGTTTTGGCCTCCAGAATGCCAAAATGATCTTCAATCTGCACTTGTTGGGCAATTCAGTATGCTGAAATTCTTTCGGTATACCGATTTGTCATGAAACGGTATGCTGTTTCATCCCAGTATGCCGTTTCTATCTTCATCTTTATCTCCTTAGTTTCTCCCAGAATTCTAATGCTAGTGCCATTTTCTCCTACTTCGGTATACCATTTCTATTCGGTATGCCGTATCTGGTTTCTACTTCTTTGAATTCGGAACGCTGTGAGGTATGCCATTTTCTCTTGCTTTGGTATACCGTTTCTATTCGGTATCCCGTTTCTGGTTTCTACTTCTTTGAATTCGGAACGCCGTGAGGTATGCCCTTTTCTCCTGGATCGGTATGCCAATTTTCCTTCGGTATGTCGATTTTGATTCTTCATGAAACTTTGTAAATATTTTGACTTTTTACAAAATAAACTTTACATGACTTAATTACATTCTTCAATCCTTTTTCTGAGTACATACATTTACAACATATAATTTCTTCAGCCTTTTATTTCCATGAAAATATAGAAAAACTTCATTAGTCCAGGTGTAATCATCAAAACAAAAATATATTTCTAACAATCTCCCCCTTTTTGATGATGACAAAATCAGAATATCAGAATATC